>WTSP01012065.1:0-16716 GCA_025331215.1 Actenoides lindsayi
AGTGCAGGTAGTCCCAGCAAAGCAGGGTGGCAAACCCTGGCAGACAGAGGCGCGCGGGCACTGGGAAGAAGCGCCCAGGCTCAGGACAGGCAGGGGAGGGCAAGATGCAGAAGGCAGAGGAGAGAGGGCCCAAGTGTCCAAAGGGGGAACTTAAAGCCTCCGTGACTTCAGGCTGCAGAGGAGAGTGATGCTGAGCGTGTCTGGCCAGCGTTGGTACTTATCCAAAGGAGAAGGAGGAATCTAGTGAGGCAGATGTAGCTTCTCAACAGCAAATACCTGCTTTTGGTAAATGCTGCAGGGATGGGCCATCTCCTGGCTTCTAAACTTGCCATCACACCCCATATGCTTCTTGGGTGCTGTCCTCCAGCTCTGTGTCTTGCGGTTTCTCCTAGCCACCCACTAGGGAAATTAGCATTTTCTTTGCATATCTACAGCAGAGGTAGGAAGCTGGGCTTGGCACCTCTATCTCCGAGCAAGCAGGACTCAAGTTAGAATGGAGATTTGATCTCCATTTGCATTCAGAGACAGTACTTGATTACAAACTAGACCAGAATGGAAACGGGAGGGATGCTGAGCTGCCTCCTGTGCTGCTGTGTGCAGCCCGGGTTGCACACCTCATTTGGTAGGTGCCATCAGGCTTTCCTCTCCAAAGAGCAGAGAGCTCTGTTAGCTCCAGCCCTGGGTGTAGCTGAACCTTTCTACTTGTCTACACCGGCAACGTTGAAGAACAGCCTTGCTATGTACTGGTCTGAGACAGTCAGGGACTGAAATAATCTGCTTTATTCCCAGGCAAGGAGACTCTTCTCTGTGTAGCTGTTAATACTATTGATCTCCAACAGCTCTGCTTGAGAAAACATGTCTTACAGAAAGCCCGGTGACTTACAGTCGGCCCCTGAGTGCTGCACAGAGAGGATGTGTCTGGATCTGAGAGCACCAACAGTACAGCAATGGCAGCCAGGGATGGGCCAGTGAGTTTGGATGAGGTCAGTCACTGTGGGGCCACCGTGCCTGTGTGTGTAAGGTCTGGGGGGCAGCACTGAAAGCTCCTGCCTCCTTAGCACGATCAGCAGCCAGGTCCGATGTTTAGCCGCAGCTATTAAGAGGGATTTTCTAAAGCACATGATTCCTAATTCCCATTGACTTCAGAAGGACTCTGGGTTGTTCTGAACAACACGCAGGGCACAGACGTCTTTTAAAAACCCGCCTGAGAATTCTGGCATCTTGTGTGTTTCTGGAACACAGCAGAAGTGAGGACAGAAGGGAGCTCCCCCTCCCCTGCCAGGCTGCCCCTGGGCAGGCGTTGGTCACACCCGGGGGGTACAGAATCCTACAGAATGCTGAGGGTTGGAAGGGACCTTGAAAGATCATCTAGTCCAACCCACCTGCCAGAGCAGGATCACCTATAGCAGGTCACACAGGGTTTTAAATGCCTCCAGAGAAGGAGACTTCACAACCCCCCTGGGCAGCCTGTTCCAGAGCCCCATGGCCCTTATTTTTCCTTATGTTTCTGTGGACCCTCTTATGCTCCAGCTTGCACCCATTGCCCCTTGTCCTATCAATGGACACAACAGAGCAGAGCCTGGCTCCAGCCTCCTGACACTCACCCTTTACATATTTATAAACATTGATGAGGTCACCCTCAGTCTCCTCTTCTCCAAGCTAAAGAGACCCAGCTCCCTCAGCCTTTCTTCCTAAGGGAGATGTTCCACTCCATCTTTGGGGCTCTACCCAGATGTGCAGAGCTGAGCAGAGCAGGCATGCTGCTGCTCACCAAGTGGTCCTTGAATTATTGAACCCTAACAAAACTGCCCAGAGATCGTGGTAACCCTTTCTTGCAGCAATCCCTAAATCTAAAGGAAGGTGTCTGGGTTCTCCTCAAACTGTCCATAAAATCTTACTCCAATTTGGAAACAAGACTGTTACTATAAAAGAAAGAAAATTTGCTGCTAATTGTGTCATTTCCAAAACTCCAGAATATTAAGCAGTTCAAGGACTCTGTCAGCCTCAGGGGAGCTATGGGGGTTAGTGAAGCATGATGAGAGAAACAGCCTGCGTTTAGATAGTGAGAATTACGGATGAAGAGGCGTTTATGGTATCAGTAGTTACTCTCTCAAAGGTTTTGTCACCAAAACTGTACCCGAGCATCACAGCCAAGTGCCAAGGCAGAGGCAAGCAGCCTGGGCTGGGCTGTCGGGCTCTTGGACAAGAGGTTCCTGGATGATTTGTCTCTCAGTCATTTGCAGGCTCATGGTGCCAGGCAGCGTATGTGCCCTGGCCTCCTGGAGACATGGTGGTGGGTTGGTACCTACTCCACAGACGGTAAGTAAAGATGAACTTGTCACAGACAACCACAAAAGCAGCTACAAACATTGGGAATCCACCTGGGTGTGCCCTGCTCACCCTGCAAAGGCAGCTATGACACGCTGTTGTCCCCCTGCCTGGCAGCCACCCTTGGGGTTGACGCACGGTTCCACCCTCCCGATGCCTGCCCTGTTCTCCAGTGCCAGTCCCTGTGCCCCTGGGCTAGCAGTGGTGCCACAGCTAGGTGTGAAGCTGTGGATGCCAACGCGTCCTGCGCTGCTCACATACACGTCAACCATTAACCACAAACTGTTCCCAGCTCAGCTTCTCCTGCCCTCGGCTCGGACATGTGGAAGCAAGATAAGCAGGAGACCAGCATTGCCCTGGGGGGGGCAACAAGGTGAAAACAAGAAACTGTGCCTGGGCTGGAAGTTTAGGCCCTGTAATCATTAACGGCAGGAGCACAGGCTGCAGCAGGAGTGAACCAGTCCAGGATGGCTTGGGACCATTGAACCTTAGTGCTTCATCAACCTCATACGGCCCTGCAGTAGGTACAGGGCACTGGGAGAGGTGGCATGTGTGATGGCAGCCACCAGCATATGTGCCAGTGCTACCCAAGGACCCACGTGCCTGAGGAATAACCATGTGCCTCATGGCCCCCTGGAGCCAGCTGCAAACACCTCATCCTCCACCCCACCACAGCTTGTTGTAATGTGTCCTTCTGCTCTTCTTCCCTTGATAAAAATAATTTGGTTTTAGCTAGAAACCCCTGGAGCTCGGAGTGTTTGCTGGGATTCCTGTGGGATGCTGGAGCTGGCTGTGCAGGCAGGAGGGGTGATTCGGGGCCCTGGCCTGCGGTGCCCTCTGCAATGCCAGGGGCCACATCCCTCCCTCCTGCAGACCCAGCATGTGGCAGCAGCAGTGACAGAAGGACAGAGGAAGGGGGAAGCGACTCGAGTGTCCTGAAAACAGTCAGGCGGTTGCCAATTAGTCCAAATCACCCATCTGGCCCAGGGAAAGCCCATTTAGAGAATATCTAATCACTGCTGCAGGAAAGAAAGAAAACCATTCTATAATGCCTTTGGAAAATCCCTGCTCTCATCAAAGTGTCCTTCCCTCCAGGGACCCATTCAAGATTTTTATTCTGTAGTTTATCATAGAGTTATTTGGTCAAAACATAGAATGTTTTGAAGAATACATGAAGTAGCTTGTCAAAGCATTATGTTAAGTAGCTCTGATTCCATTTGCTTTCAAGTCTCATTTGGTTCAGAGCAAAGGCAGAATGAAGCAAGCAAGCGTAGGATGAAGCTATTGTTAGCAAATCTCACTTTACTAGGCAGAATTTTGCTTTGTGGTCATGGTCCCTCAGGGTCGCCTGTCCTCCCGGCACCGATCCATAAAGTACAAAGTGTCCTTGCATTGGATAAAATCCGGACAGCATCTCCAAAGGTATCTGCTGTTGTGGCACTAGATCTGGCCTTCCTCCCGTGTCCAGTGTGGACACTCAACCTAAGAGCCACAAAGGCTGAGCTCAAAGCATGGGGTGACACAACAGCTACAAGCTGGTATTTTTGATTTTTCCCTGTGTGTAGTCAGCTTCACCCATGGGCCAGGTTTACACGTTTCTATTTTCATGGACCATTCCCTTTTGTTCCTGAACCGTGTCAACCTGCTGCTGTGGAAATCAAGGTGTGCACTGGTGTCAGCCACACTCCACACCATGAGCAGCCCTGGTTTCTGTGTCCTTGCCCCTGCAGCTGTCACTTGGATTAAGGCACCTCCTCGTTAACAGGCTGACCCAACGTGCTCGCTACCGCTCCACTCACCATCTCAATTGCATTTTTTCAGACACCAATAAAGCAGCAGCTTTGAGTCGTGGATGACTGTTCTACACCAGAATCTAATTTGAAAGCCATTCTATTTCATCTCTGAAATACTCTGACCAGGAACAGAACTGTGAAAAAAAAAAGCTACTTTATTTCAGGCTAGATAAAAGCTTTGCAGAGATCTCATACGCTGATATTTTAGCTAGTGAAATCAAATGCTCCAGTAATACAATGATATTACTGTTAAAACCACTTTATTTTACAATTAAAAGGTACCTGCCTCATTGACAAGAATTGCCATCAGACAATAAGCTCTGTCTTGTTCTGTTTAGTACTAACATTTTAATTTAACTTTATTAGCCTTCAACTAAACTCCAATCCACTATGACTCTTATGCAAAACAATATTAATATGCCTTACTGGTTCCACCCCCTCACTGGAGAAACTACCCAGTTCTCTGCACTGAGGAAGGCACTGAAAGGTCGCTGTTGCTTAGAGATGACAGATTTCACTGACTGATCCCTCCATCCATCTGTTATCAATCACACACAGCACACTCTCTGCACAAAGCATAAGAACTGAAGCATCTATAACCACTGGTTACTCCTCAAATATTAGGTTACATAGCATGTGGCCACTGAAAAAAGCTCTAAGCTGTCATCTCCTCCAGTGGCTTGTACTCA
Organism: Actenoides lindsayi; assembly: GCA_025331215.1. Taxonomy (NCBI): domain Eukaryota; kingdom Metazoa; phylum Chordata; class Aves; order Coraciiformes; family Alcedinidae; genus Actenoides; species Actenoides lindsayi. The sequence goes on from WTSP01012065.1 coordinate 4,811, forward strand.
CAGCTAGAGCAGTCCCCACACATTCCTGCTCAGAAGTGGCAGAAGATAGCTAATCACCATTCTGTGGCAAGAATTCCAGAGGTGATTTAGGACTGGAGAGGAGCAGGCTGGAAACCTGCAAGAGACTCAGAGCTCTATGGTGGGGTGAGACATCCTCAAGCAGTGAGCAGAAGGATGGATTTTTGTGTAATCTCAGAGGTGGTTATTCCTCTCCTCCCACTCAAGATCTACAAGCAGAGCATAGTCAGCTCTCCACCACAGCCCCACAATGCTGCCTAGAAACACTGTGCATGACACCACTGCAAAAACACCTCAAGAGCTTCTTCCTTTTGCATTATGGTAATACAAGGAGCAGAAACTGCATAAAAGGAGCTGGAGTTGGTCTGAGACACAGCAGACTCAATTCTTCTAGAATAGCAGCATCTACATTGTAAAAGCCCATTCTTTGATTTATGAAAATTAAATTTTCTGTAAGGCTAATAAAGCAGCATATGCCTGAAACACACCTGAGCCTACCAAGATGACTACAGACTGGAGAACACGTGTAGAGAGGAGCTGCACCTGCATCACTTATCCTTCCAACCCCACCCTTCCACTGTTCTTGTGCCTTTGTGGTAAGGACCTCTGGGAGATCCTGTCCCATCCAGTGCATTAGGGCTGCAGGGCACACTGGGAAAGGGGAGAGGCTATAAAACTCAGTGGAGGAAGACTCTTCCTGGAGGTGGGTAAGGAGCAAGGGAAGGCTGAGTGGCTGTGAGTCTCCAGCTCTGCCTGTGTGAGAGGTGGTCCTGCAGTCTCCAGCTGAGGCTCCTTATTTTGCCCAGAGAAGAGGATTCTCACCAGACCTTCTGCCCAAGGGCTCATCTCCTCCCTCAGCTTCCTGGCAGTGCCCATGCTGCAGAAAGGTAGGACTAGTAACATTGCTGTCATCTCCTAATGTAAGGTGGCTTCTCCCAGTGGCATCTCTGTTGGGTCTGTTATCTTCTTAAAGCCCAGCAAACAGACACTGGGAGCCAAACTCAGGTGCTGTTTGCAGCATGCAACAGGAAAATGCTTTTCAGTAGAGCAGGGCACTGTACAGTTTTGGTACTGCTTGCCCCTGTTAAACCCACTAACTAATCCTCTGGCATGGGAGAGGGCAGAGAAGCTGCTAAGGGGCTGGGGTGGTGAAGGCTCCAGCAAAGGTGTAGGAGGAAGGGATGCAAAATCCACCGTATTATGAAAATGGGCCAATGTGTGTGTCTGGGCACGCCAGAGACCCCTGCAGAGCTGCTGCCTGGATGTTAATTAGAGTGTTCAGGTCTAAGGGTCTCTGTCTGCACACCCACATCTCTTCCTCTCAGGTGGGGGGAGGTAAGAGGCTTCCTGGCATGGCTCAGGTAGGATGCTGCAGGACTGCTCTGCCTCCTGGGAAGGCCAGCCTGGTCCCTGTACCTGTGCAGGAGACTCTGCTATGGCTGCAACAAATAGAGGAAAACAAACTAATGAGGCATTAGGGCTAAACTTAGCTGCAATTAACACTTAATTACTATCCTGAAAACACTTGCTGTATTTTGCCAGGGCCTGGAAAGGTAAAACCAATTAGCTTAATCTTGTGTGGCAGAAGCCTTAAAATGGCTCAGATGCTTCTCATGGGTGGGACTCTGGGAGTATCTGGTGTTTCTGAGACCACAGTGTCTGGTGCTGAGCAGCCCTGCAGGTGGGGTGGGCAGTGGGACACAGCCCTGCTTGGGGCACCGGGTAGGTGCTTGGGGCACCAGGTAGGTGCCTGGGGAAGAGAAGGGCTGTGTGGCAGTGATGCCTTGAGCCAGGTCATCTCCTCCGCTCTTGATGCCCTTGTGCTGATCTCTGCTTTCTCAGCCTGCCTGTCTGGAGACTTCTCTGTGCCTGTAGCTTTGTTTTGTTGACTGGGATCCTCCCTTAATAAGGCAGATGGCAGGTAAGGGTGTGTGGGCTGCAGGATGGGGAGACACAAGTACAGAAAGATCCAGGCAGTAGGCAGAGGACACGAAGCCATTCATGATCTCCTGTAAATCTCCTTCCAAGTCACAAGTGCAGGTTCCTTAGGTTTTTTGGGGCGTAGACATGCAGGCTGTGCTGAGGACTATTGACTACAGCCCAATCGTGTTACTGGCTGTGTGAAATTGCCAGAGCCTTTCCTAGGCCTCTGCTTTGAAGAAGTGCCAAAACTGACACCAGACTTTCTGCAAAAGGTATCAGAGCAAGTCTGTACATGCCTGTGTTGCTTGGTTCGGGTACCCAGACCCCTGCTCTCTCCTTGGGGGCTCTGTCCAACCTGTATCAGTGTAAGCAAGCCTTGTGTGGCCCTCTAGAGAAGCAGGGAAGGTATCCTAGAAAAAGATGCTCTCTTGAAGCAGACTTCGGGGTAGACATTGTCCTTTTGGTATTAAGGAGGAAGAGAAATGTACAGACTTGGGGAAGCTTGTCTCTCTGAAGTCCTCTCTTGTCTTCCCATAAGCTCTGCTGTCTGCCTGTTTGCTTGTCAGTGTAAATGATGACCACGGTATGGGATGATCTCCTGCAGTACTGCTCCTCATGATCTAGCCAATGTCGCTACGTGATGACAATTATTTATTTAAAGGCCTTGGGTGAACTGACATGGCCCAGCTGAGAAACTAGGGAAAGGTCTGCACCAGCAGTCTGAAGACTGCTGAAATATTTTAAGGAGCTAGGATTGTTTTCTTTCACAGCCCAAGGCTGTCATTAGCTGAGCATTTGGATGCTCTTCCAAAGAGGCTGAAAGGAAAAGCCCTCCAGGAACTGTAGCAGAACCAACTCCCATCCAAAACCAACAGATCCTGGCATGCAGCTACAGAGGTCTGTAGCAGGGCAAGTGCTCCAGCAGTCTGCACTTCCACATCTGAGCCTGTGCTTCAGCTGCAGAGAACCAAATAACTTCATTATAGTGGGAGAGGCTGCAAAGAAGTCTAACCAAGAATCCCAGCAGCTGGGAGTTCTATCTTTTTATAGTACTGATCACAACTCCAGCTCAGATTAACATGAAGCTGGCAGGAAAACTTAGCTCCAAGCATAACAACGCTGACAGGGCTTATAGGCAGAATATATCAGAGGAATCTATGCAGCAGTGATCTGGGTGAGCTTCTCGTCTGTAGTAAGCAAGCTGTCTGCCTGGGAACACTGAAGGAGCTGTGTTCTAGAAGAATCTAACGAATAAGTCTATTAAACATCTCTACCTCTGAATGCTGCCCCAGTGATAAATTAAACAAGGTCACTGCCAGCTGCCCACCTGGTTCCCCTCCTTCTGTAGCAAGCGCAGCTCAGTGATAGCCGTACTTCTCCTGAACCTTTACGATTTACAGCCTGGCCTGGCTTTAACTGTAAGCTGCTGTGTGAAGCCAGCCCAGCTATCAAGACTGGGAGCTGCTGGGGTGCAGGTGAGGTGGGTTCTGTGTGGCTGTCCCTGCTGCCTCCGCTTCACAAGGTTGCACTGTAGGATCATAGCTTTTATTCATCCTGATTTAAACTGATGGCATGTCACACGTCAGCACTGCCAGTTGACATCTGGCAGCCCATATGACTTAGTGTGGCCAGACTGCACCTCCTCACTGGAACACCACGTGGAGAAATTGCAGAGTGTTGAGGCTCTGCTTAAGAATATGGATGCAGCAAGAATGATCAAGATTAAGAGGAAGGCTGAAGTGAGAACCCAGTTCTCATGCCAAGGAGAACTCGGGCATTTCTGATGTGTGTCAAGATTTATAAATGTTTCTGCTTCTCTGGCACACTGGCCTCTGGGGAAAAAGACTCCTCAATTAAATTAAGGCTAAGAAATGTGGAGGTAACAGAAGAAACACATTAGTCTGGATGCCTGCCTCCTGTTTGTTCACCCCGGTGCTTGCATGGGCACAGTACCAGTTGGCTGTTCCCTTATGAAATGACTAAATAATCCAACAGCTGACTCCTTTCCGAGTGCTAATACCTGGTTAGGTCCAAGCTAGACTTTCCAAACAGACCTGAAATTTCTAGGCTTTGTAGAATCTGAAGTGCAAATTCCAGGGAAACTGATTCTGTGCCTTAAAGGTAATTAAAGGGAGTGACTTGGGGAATTGCTGGCAGCAGGCTGGCTGTGGGAATGACAGGCTTTGACACTTACTCCTACCATGTCCTTGTAGAACTTGCTACTCAAAATAGCAGTGTTTCACTAGGGCTGCTTGACTGGCTGTGAAGTGCTGGACTTGAGGGTTGTGTTGCTCCAGGAAGCTAACAGCAGGCTGTGTCCCCTCTGGTCAGGGCTAGCTCTGCAGAAGCTGGGGAATGGATGCAGGACATGTGGTGTTGACCCTTCACATAAAGCTGGCCATTCCCTGGAGATTTCCCAAGCAACTTCAGGAGTTTCATGGACATGTTTTGTTTCACAAAACCCATCTTCAGCCCTAGGCCTGTACCCATAAGCACGTTTAGCAAAGCTTTCCTGTTACTGTTCCAGTGTGCGTGAGCTCCACAACATCTTTCCTCTCAACTGCCATGAGAACCTTCCCGTGGCTAAGGGGAAAACTTGGCTAGTTAGCTGTTCACTAACAGGCAGCCAGGAGCAGTGTGTCTAGGGAAAGGGGGACCCTGCTGTATTGGGGAGCTCTTTGGGTCCACGAGAAGGACTTTCACCTCCCTGCATTAGCTACCACTTGACTCCTGTAGGAAGAAAAAGCTTGTATTGTACATAAGCTCCCCAGAGTGCTGAGAGGGCTCAAATATCTGCAGATGAATCCACTTGAGCAGAAAGCCAGCTCCACCAGAACGTGAACGCTGAGTGCAGGAGCTCGAGCGGGTGCTGCCAGACACCCAGACCTGGATGGCCTGGGGCAGTGGCAGACAGCAGATGAGGCACGGTGCTGCTTCCTGGGAGGTGAGGAACACTGGGCTGCACTGGGAGCTGTGCAATTGGGCTCTCAGAAACAGCAGCTTGACGTGCCTGTCGCAGCACAGAGTACTCATTCAAGTAGCAGACTAATTTCATCACCTCCTTTGCCAGGCCAAGAGGGGGTAGAGGGATTAGTTTGAACTCTGACGGCCATATAATAACGTGGCAGCTGTATGCAGCTAATAATCCACTGGGAGGATTAGCAAACTTCAAGTTGTCTAGCTCTGCATAATGGGAAGCTAAGAACAGCAGCTTCCCTGTTCTACCTATTGCATTTGCATTCCCTCCAGTGGAAGCATAGAACATGATGAGACAAGGTTTTCCAGTCTGTTATGAAATGGGAAGCTAACATGTGACTAATGGAGTATTGCTAGCAATCCTACAAGCATCCATTCAGTCAGGAATATGGACTTAAGCCTTACTATGAAAGTGCCAGGAGTATGGATTTAAGCTTTACTATGAGAGTGCATCTTAAATGCCTACTGCAGAAGAGCAGATTGCTATTTCAGCAGCCTAATGTTAAAACATGTAATTCAAGGCTCTCTGGGGGTAATGTCCTACAGCCTGTGTGCTCTGCAGTCTGCAAGCAGAATGCTCTGCTAAGGTGTGGAGAAAACCACCGGACTCCTCCCAGGTTCCCTGGTATAATTCACACACAACTGGCAAAAGAGCCCAGTACAAAACACAGGACAGGAAGATGCCAAGGAGCAGACTTAACTAGAGCTGCTACTTACCCTCACCACCCTCTCTCTCCCCACACACTTTAAGGACAACTTTGAGTGCTCAGCAGCGAGGTCTTTTCCCACGGGGCGAGCGCTTTTAATCACAGGCTGGAGATCAGAATCAGGTGCAGTAGTAGGAAGGCAGTTTCAGAGCTTGTATCAATTTACTAATGAGTAACTAGAGTAACCAGCTCTGACAGAGCCTGGAAAACACAGAGCTGTGATTCCTCATCCTCCTCCCAGGTTCCTTCTGGAGCGGCAGAAGCGATGAGTAACAGCCTGCCTGTGCTTGGGCTGCCCCGTGCTCTGCTGGCTGTGTTGCTGGCTGTGTTGCTGGCTGCTCCAGCGATGGCTCACGCTGCCTCCCCCCGTGTCGCAGGGCAGGGAGAGCAGCGTAGGAAATGTTGTGCTGGCGCTGGTACTGTGCGACTTTTCTCTTTCGCTTCAGCAGAGAATTTCGGTGGAACACTGGAGTGCACAAAGGATGAAAGCTGCAGCAAAACGTGCCCCGCCAACACTTGGCAGGGCTGCAGGACCCTCCTCCCTCTTGCAGTGCAAACAGGCACTACCACCGACAGTAAGATGGTAGCAAAATACTGGTTTCCACCAACGGCGTCTTCCAGCATTTCCTCCCAGTTGCAACTGGTGCTGCTGAGAGTCCATGGGAAAGACTCTAGTATAGATGAAGCCTCTGCATGCAAATGAATGCCACATAAATAACCCCCATCTACCCACAGTTCCTAGGTTGTGTACTCTATGCACTAGAATTCTCTTCAAAGACCTCCCAGTTCATTCTTTATGCTCTAATTAAGGACCAGTGCCAATTAACTATCTTCAATAGAGGAGCATCTTCCGCTCAGCAGCCAGGAAGTGTCTGAATGAGATCCTGCTGTACAATAAGCACATGAAAAGGGAAGCCCTCCCTTTTTGGAAAGGGCTTCCAAGATTAAAAGCCCAGTATAGAATACAGGATGCCTACTTTAAAAATATTGTGTGTTAAGATTAACTGGTGGCATCCAGGAATGCAGAGCGGTTTCCTACATGCTTCGTGTGGCACTTCAGGATGCTACTGCACTGCCACCACTCTGAGAGAGACACTGTCCTGGCAAGAGCAGGTGTGAAAACAGAGTGCAATGCTTTCTAGAAACTGATATTAAAATGCTCTCTGTTTTCTCGCAAGGGTGCTATCCAGTCAAAGATCAGCAGAAGCGCAGCATCAAAGCGGATGCTGAATATTGATTTGGATCAAAACCTACCAATAGTTACACCAGCATCTAAACTGCCCTGGTAGTTCTCACCTATTGCCTTTGCTTCCTATAGTTGTTCACCTGTTCCATAAATAACCAGGCAATTTAAACTGCTGCTGCTGCTCTGAGTTCTGAGCAAGAGCTGTGCTAATAGTCTTGAGCCGGCAAAGGCAGGGGGGATGTCATTTCTGAGCTTGGCTGGAGATGAATACATCAGCTCCCCAGCCAGTTACAGGCTAAGTTTAAAAAGCACTATTCTAAATGAAAATTAGTGGGTTAAATACTGTAGGGGGGGAGGAGAAATAGGATAATCCCTTCAAAGCTTTAAATGGAAGACTCTCAAACCTGCTTCAGCTGATGTGAGACATATGAACAGCCTCAGAATTAAGACCCCTGAAAAACTTCAGCCAGACACAACAGCTGCACTGCCTTTTGGGGCAGATACAGTTGAACTGCTTGGAGATGAAGCTGATGTAAGCTATCCACCCTGCTAACAGCAGCTACATCTGGTGACCATTCACAGGCCGCTCTGAAGAATAAACAGCTAGAGGAGGAAGAGCACAGACTTGATGAAGAGAAACAGAAACTGTAAAATAGTATTGGAGGATGGGGGAGGAAAGCAGCAAATTATTCCCTGAGCAACAGAATCCACAAAGTCTAGTCTGATGGGATTTACATCCATAAAATCTGCCATGCCACCGATATTTCAATATATAATAACATAATATATTTGCAACTGTCAATGAATGTAAGTGCCTTTCTGGAGCAGATTGTGTACATCTCATTTTTCACACACAAAAACCCAAACAGGTGGAATAAATCCCTTGGCTTCAAGGAGAATCTCCCTTACCTGCTCAGAAAAGACTAGGATTTTATGTTTGAGTCTTGCTAACTGATCTTTTTGCAAGGAGCAAGGGATGGGTCTATCCTAACATGCCTTGGGAATTTCTGGAGAAGCTTGTTACAATCCTGATCGTGCTGAGGTTTGAGCTGCAGGTAGGAAGGGTTGGGGGGGAAGGCAGAACAGCGTACTGCAACCGAGCTACCCCCGTGAACTTAACCTTCTATTCCAGGTGGGGTTCAGCTCTTTTGGACTTACCCGAATCCTTCTCATGGCTGCCACAATCTCCACGCGGCTGTTGGGCCTGGGTACGTCCAAGCTACCGATGTACTGCAAGACAGAACAGTGAGATGTCTGTAAAGTGATGCACAAGTTGATGGTGTAGGCAGCTTCAAAGCAAGCAGTGTCGCTCGTTAATTTAGTCCCTGCTTGGTTACATTTTCTTGGCCCAGGGCATGACGGGAATATGTGTTTCGGAAAATATTATCAAAGTCAGGGAGAAGTTCATGGATTTCTAACGTTGGATGTGAGCCTCTGACCTCATTCAGATTCTGGATGTGCCTTTACCAGTGCTTTGCAGGGCAGTGTCTGTTGCTAGTCAAGTCACAATCCTGTGGGTCTGAAAATGGGACTGTCTATCCTTTGCCATTCCTCACTACACCTACTTTTAAAAGACTCGTAGCTAAAAGCATGTATGAGTTGGGAAATTGCCAGGATGTGCAACAACTAGCTTTCCTGGAAAAGGTTTGTGATTCTGACCTGATTTGTCAGTGTGGACCATCTTCCCTCGGAACACCATTGTCTCTGGCTGGCTGGCCCAGCTCAGTTGTTTGTCAAATCCTGGTAAACCCACTCAAATCTGCACCCTACACCAGCTGCTTTTAGCTCTGTTTACAGGGAGCTACAGTCCTAAACAAGCTGCCTGGCTGAGCTGCGATAGCGGCTGCTCCTGGCATTGGGTGTCAGCGTTTCAGTGTAAGCATCAGTCCTCGTAGGGCCACTGCGTCCCTTACTCAGGGCTGAGACACAGGCAGATGGCAGAGACACAGATGGAGGCAGCACCTCCGCCTCTACCACCACACCACACCTACAGCTTTCTGCGAGCCGGCTGCCTGTTCTCTGGTGTGCGATGTCAGGATGCTGCTGACACTGCACGGGTTGGTAGGGAAGACCTGCAGGCAGACAGCTTCCTGCTGCTCCTGTGTGCTGTTCCCTGCACCGCCTGTACTCTGCCCTTACGCTGGGTTGTAAGGCTCGTGTGCCAAAGCAGACGCTGGTTGTGTGCCTGTTGGTGCTGCGCGGCGGTACCCGTGGCAGCACGGGCACAGGAGGAGTGCTGCCCGTGCCGCTGCCAAGCGGAGGAGGCACGATGCTGCCAGCTCAGCCTTGGCAATGAGGAAAACATGAATGTCCTGGACAGTCACCTGGTGCGTGGAGCAAAAGGCCGTTAATGGTGAGAAGTGGTGTGGTTCACAGCTCTGAGGAAAGACTGAGACATCAAGGGCATGTTGGTGAGGGCAAGGAAAAGCCAGCAGAGTAAAAGGGTGAGAGGCCCGATGAGAAATGTTGGTGTCTGGCCAGCCTGGGCTGGTGCTGGATGTGGTCCTGCAGCTGTGGTTCAGGCAGCCAAGGGCAGGGTGCTGCACTTGGTGCCGGTTGGCTCCCGGTTGGGTCTGTTGCTCCCTCAGGGTAACAGCCCATCCCTGCATGGCTGTCACAGGCAGCTCAGTGGGGAGGGTGCTTCACCAAGCTTAGTCACACCCTCTCAAGAGCATTCGGTTCATGAATTGTGTCTGGTTTTTGAGCATGTGGTTTCAAGTCGTGAGGTTGTTTTGGTTGTTTCTTTGGGAAGTTGTGCGCCTGTGGAGAGGGGAGGAGGAGAAGGGACAGCTAATAAGGAGGTCCCTGCAAACATTCAGGGTAATAATATATGAACAGAGACAAAATATGTCCCCAGGAGCAGCCCCACAGCTATCCCTGTTGCTGACAGAGTTCTGGGTTTGTTTCTCTACTGCAATGTTTGCAGCTTGCTATGGGTTTTATCTTGTAAAAACTTCTGCTTAATAGGGCTTTCAGAGATGATCTCTCCTGGCTCAGTATTTACTGCTCTTTTACCCGCCTTGAAATAAACACCGCAAGCAATCTGAAAGGTCATCTGGCTTTTCTGATGCTTCTGTAAATGCCTTTGCAAAATGACATTTTTCAGAGCGGTTAAGTTCAGCTATAGCCTTTGGTAAACCACAGGAGCGTCGAACTGCTCAGCCCACGAGAGCTGGAGGGCACAGCCAGGATTTCCCTCTGCCCTGCTGGGGTGGCAGATCTGTGTTGCTCCAGAGCTGTGGTGTCTCTGGTGTGCAGGCATCTCCTTGCCTGCTCCACGGTGCCTGTCAGTGCAGCCACAGGTAATCCCGACACATTCAGCGCAGCCAGCTGGCCTTTTGTCTGCGACCGACAGAGCTGCAGCGGGGAGCAGGCTGTGCTCACAAAGGGAAATTAATGGGTGGGGGCAAGAGGAGAGCTGGTGATGGAGCCACAAGAGATTCTCCCAAGCTCCCCTGCTCTGGCCTTGCCGCCCTTCGGGTACTCGTGCTCCTGTGCAGAGCCCTGCCAGCTCACGAAGCTCTGCACAAGCCGTCACCTTTCCACGCGCCGCTCCCAGAACTGCCCTCCTGAAGCTTGACCCTGAAAATTATAGGGCACGGAAGACAGTTTGGTATGTGGAGATTAGAGACTAACTGTGGTCGGTAGGAATGGCTGGTGCGAGGCACCTGGCAGGCACCGCCAGCCCTGTCATTGTCGGAGCTGCAGCTGACTGATGTGCCCACAATCAGTGTCCCCATTGGAAGAGATGAGCTCCAGAGCAGAACCCAGCGAGCACGGGGCTAAGGTAATGCAGAAAGCCCACCGCAGCCCCACACATCTCAACAGCAGGTTAGCCACTCTTTGAATAGCTCTGTGGGCCTGAAGTTGTCGATGTGAAGAAGCCCATTATCACTCTGCTAAAGGCACAGTTGCTTCACATCTTTTAAAAATCCAATAAGGTTTTTTTGTTCTTGGCACAGTCTGCAGCACAGCAAATGTTAATTTAAGAAAGAAATCACAGATTAATTGTTTTTCTCCCCTAAGGAAGAGAGATTTTTTTAAAATACATGTTTAACTGTCTATTCAGATCCATCCTATATCCTGCTTAAATCTTACAGCCTTTTTAGCAGAAAAATCGAAAAGCATAAAATCCACGTTTCAAAGCTTTATTTGAATATATATATATATATATATGCCCCTTCTTTTCAGCTCAGGAGACAGCAAGCGTGAATTCCATTTCTAATCTGTTAGGCCACCTGCAAAGAGGGGAAGGGAATCCTAGAGTTGCTCCAGCAAAATGCAATTCCTCTTGTCAGCTGAATTATAAACCCGTTCCCTGCGCTGTCTACAGAATGTCAATTCCAATGGAGTCACTTTCTGGGAGCGATGCTGCGCTGCCAGACTGTCCTTCGTGATCCATACGACATTTCTGACAATGTCAGGATTTCTTTCTGATACCCGAAGCCTGCCGTGCATTTGAACACCTTGCCCACCCAGCTTTTCATGCAGGGGAACAGGTCAGATGGAGTAAGGCACTAATATGTTTTTAAGCAGCAGATAAGTCCGCTGGTTTCCAGGGGAATGCAGAGCTGGTACCTTGCTGCGTTCTTGCTCAGTGGGATTTAGGACAGGAGCCAGATCTGGCACAGGCAGTACCCACTGTGCTGTCAGAAAGGGGTCTTTCCAGACTGGTTCTCAAACACGGTGCACAAGGCAGCTTCAAAGGATTAAACAGCTGGGGGAAAAAATGCTGGGAAAAGAGCAAGAACCTGTTTGATCGTGATAATTAAATGCAAGGCTTCCACCATTGACTGGTGTTTTCCTCAGATCTGGCACAGGGGTGCTTCCAGAGCTGAAGAAACACCCCCTGGGCAGGGCTGGTGGGGGCACAGCGAGCCCCCTGGGGCCAGTGGCCCTATGGCCAGCACATGCCCCACGGGTGGCAGCTGCACCCGGGGTCGGTCTGCAACAGGCGAGGGCCCAGCGCTGCGGGGGAACCTGCCGGGGGAAGCCTCTGCCCCAGCCCCCGGGAGCCGCATTTACTTTTCCCTTGCTCTAGGACATAAAAACAAGCACCATTTTCCCAGACAGCATGGAAGAGAGCTTGATCCATC
>WTSP01012067.1:3282-21716 GCA_025331215.1 Actenoides lindsayi
CTCACCTGCAATGGTGCCAGGGATGGGGCAGCCACCACCTCTCTGGGCAACCTGGGACAGGCTCTCACCACCCTCAGGGGAAAAAATATCTTCCATCTCTCCAGTCTGAATCTCCGCTTTTAGCTTCAAACCATCACCCCTTGTCCTGTCCCAACAGGCCCTGCTGAAAAGTCCCTCCCCATCTTTCTGACAGGCCCCCTGAAGTCCTGAAAGGCCACCAGAAGGTCTCCCTGGAGCCTTCTCCTCTCCAGGCTGAACACCCCCAGCTCTCTCAAGCTTCCTCCTCACAAGGAGAGGGATTCCAGCCTGTCACAGACCCAACCAGGCAGGGGGGTAAACATAATGTGGTTATCCTTTTTCCAGTCCCAGACCCAGGCTCTTCACTGCAAAACTGTTCTCACGTGTACAGACAAAACAACACACAGCTCCTTGGAAGGTAGCCATGTCATCTGCTCCCTCTTTTCAATCCTCTTCAGGTTTACACGAGCCATAGGTTGAAAAAACATCCTAACAGTCTACCTAAAGCATTCTTCCCAGCCCATGGGTACTCATTCAACACAGCAGAACAGAAAAGGACAGGAGGGAGGAAACTCAGGGGTATCTGTGCACTCTAAAGGATTTAAAGTCAGTTATCACTAGTCACTTCATTTTAAAAATCCATGTGACCCACGTTTTTCTTTATATATAATGTATATATTCATGCATATACAACCCCCCCTACCCAGCCATCTTCTGCCTCTTACCTCTTTGCCTCTCAAAATATACACTTACATTAACTTCGAGAAAGCAACTGTACCCTAAACCCCAACCTCAGCTGCAATCCTTCCCTCTGATGAAATGCTTCAGAAATACAGTATTTAGTCAGGACATTTATTTTATTGCAGGAACAGATGGAAATAAGCTACCTGAAAGTATTACTATTAGCTCTTAGTTAACTCGGCTTGCAGGAAACCAGAATAACTCATTGGCAGCAAAACAAAGAAGTGGAGAAGGAAAAGGTGAGAAGAGAGGAGGAGAGAGAAGAGAACATCACTGCACAAACAACCTCCTCAGTATGTTGTACTGAGGGACATGTGGGGGGAGAAAAACTGGCAAACTGGGAGCAGTCCTGCTGAGCCCCAGGCATCTGTGTCACATTGGTATATTCAGGGGTACGAGAGCCTTGCTGCCTGCATCCCAACGCCGGAACAGCTCCTCAGCTCCACCAAGGCACCAGCCACTCATCTGTCAGCTTTAAATCTTTGGGATTAAATCTTCTGGCCTCTCCTTTTTAAGTACTACGGTCTATTTTTATCTCACAGGTTATTTTCAGAGTGTGGCAAAGTAACCTCCATAGTGTCTAAATGAATCATTCTGCATGCAGTAAACAATGCCACCGATAACCTATACAGAGATGAGTCTTTGCCATGAAGTTTCCATATTTACTTCCAACCACAGTTTGAACCCTACACATCCTGAAGGAAGGTTACAGTTGCCTGCATTGCTGTTTTTAATTATTATATCCTATTAAAAACTGAATGAATATATTTTTTTTTTTGTTAAGTCATTGCTTCTTTCAAGTATTTTTGATAATACATTGTAAGCATCATATAAAAATTCAAAATTCCAGTATTTGTCATTGCACAAGTTTTGATCCCTAATAATAAAACAAAGTTCTTAGATGCTCAAAAAATTCCAATTCCGAAGCATGAGCAATAAGTAACATCATCTCATTATATTAATGTCCTTGGATCCTGGTTTTAGAAAAGGAATCTTTCCTGCTCAAAGTCTGTAAGTTAACCATCTTTTTCTGTATCTGGCCTAAAATATAAGAAAATATGGAGTCACCATCCCTGGAGGCATTTAAAAGACATGCAGATGAGGTGCTGAGAGATATGGCTTAGTGGGGACCTGGCAGTGCTGGCTTAACAGTTGGACTCAATGATCTTAAAGGTCTTTTCCAACCAAAACGATTCTCTGATTCTATGAAAATCCCCACAGATCTGTGAACCCTGCTAAAATTACACTGCTAACATTTCTCTTTCAAATAGCCACAATCAAAAGACCATCTAGCTGCGGGGATCCCTCTACACAGTCTAATAACATTAAGAAAAAAGAAAACAAGAAAAAAACCCAAAACAATCTGATTTAACTTACACACCAAAACATGAAACACCAAAGGGTGTACTCCTAAAGCCTTACAGAGAGCAAAGCTTCATGTGTTCAGCAGCTCTCCTCACATGCAGAGGCCCTACATCTGCACAGACACCACGCGCAATAACTGAAAATGTAAAGACGCTTTTCCGAGAACAGAAGTCCAATTGCACGAACAGAAGTCCAAATTTGAATGTATCTCACATTTTCAGCTCCAAATGCAGACCTAAGTATAAAAGGAGAATCTATCTTGAGAGCAGTCAACATGTTTTCCTGGTTATAATCTCGCTTGTGAACAGCACTCTTGCCAGTGAGCACAGCCAGCCACCAACATCAGCACAGGACTCCTGCCGAGCTGGGACCAGGAAATTTGCTTTCCTGAAAACCATATCGAGGAAATACTTAATTTAAGCTCAATCATCCAGTAAGTTGAGCAGAACTGGGGAGGGAGGAAAATCACGTTGTATAAAAAAAAATTTACACAAAAGACCCCAAAAAAAAGTACTGGTGAGGGAAAACACACCGCTCCATAGCAGTTTATAAACACAGTTCCAGCTCTTCTACTTTCCCCGCTTTCAGGACAACTGTTACCTTGGAGTTTGGGCCGGGAAAAGGCTCTTGGGGAGTTCTGGGGTTTTTTTAAATTACAGAATTCAAACCACTGATCTCTTGCAGTATTGTCCATTTACAATTCACGCCTGTCCCCCTCTGCAGCTTTTCATCGAAGTGAGAGCAAAGCTGGTGGCGAACCGGTGGCAGAGTTTGCCAGTTTTCTGTCACCTTGGCAAGGTTTCTTGTGCTAGGAGGACAACCTAAGCTCTTCATCCCATAGAGAGTCCAAAAGTGACCTACTTGAGAAGGCTACTTGAATACTCACAAAGTCAAATTCAGACCTAGCATCCAGGAAACTCAGTTGCTAAGGTAAGATTCCCGACATTTGTGGAAATGGATGGAGAAAGTCTGAAGAGCAGTGAGAGGAAAATTAAGTGACAAGAAGGTCCAGAAGTCATCGTGGTGGTTCTGGATGGCAGATGGTCCTCTATGCCAGCCAGTTTAATTCAATAATGTATGGAACTATAGTGTGTGAAATAACACAGGAGAAGGAATCTTGTTACTTCCTTAAACATTTGGGATGGCACAAATCTAACAGCTGCTCATTCAAAGACTAGAAAAAGAATAACTGGGGGGAGAAGGGTTGGTAAAAATATTACAGTCTCTGGAATACAGCCTTCATGTTGGTCGTTTTTTTAAGTCCTTGCTCTAGTTCATATTGGATTTCAAACATTTATGAACATTCATTTCAAGTTTTCTATATGCTGGCTTCATTTTAAACATTCTAGACCAAGGAAAACACATCTGTAAAGCTATTTAAGTATGTGTTACAATCATGTTTGGGTTTTGCATTATCCACGTTACTCTATCCCATCACTAACTTACAGTTATATGAGGTATTGTATTTGTACCATTCACCTTTTACAGGCTACCCAAAAATACAATGTAAAACATGAATAACATCCGCGAGGTTTTTTATTTAACATTAACAGAAAAAACAACATTTTCAGACAAGCATCATCATGAATAATGCTCAACAATTATTTTAAAAAAAATAAATAAAAAATTAAATGGTCAGCTCTTTGCAGGACCATTTGACGCTACAAAGGGAATGAAGTGTTCGCAGCACTGGCACAAAACCAGTGCAGGGGAGATTGCTCAACGGTGCTGATGCCACTTCACTCAAACCCTAATTAATCTGATGGGTTTACATTCTGACATAGTTTTGGTGAAAACAGACATCCCTAATTACAACATGACTTGTTTACCCAGCAGCGTATAAGGTTTGGACTGTAAAAGTGACGCTCACGAAACAAATGCACTCTGTAGCATGTAATTTGCTTTGATATGAAAAACCTTGAACAACAACAACAAAAATTACGCTGTGTCAGCAACCTGACAGCTAAACGGAAATTAAAAATGTGGGTAATTGTTTTGGCAGACATAAATAGCAAGTATTTTTAACTAAAGTGAGCGTTTTCATATCATCTACCATTTCTAGCGGGTCAGACTTTGATGTGGTAACTCAGCATAGGCTGTTCCACTACACGAGTCAGACGTTGTGTCCATCCTTAATTGTCTTCAAGGTGAAGCCCTTGCTGAGCAATGTTGAAATAAGCCTGTTGGCTCCTGCAGCATTCAAGACTATCTCACATTCAGCTCACAGAAGCAGCTTTCAACACAAAGTCATAGATCCTTCTCTTCTTCACTTAGTTCCTAAGACTTTTTCTTGTAACTTAAGTGGCATAAAGATCACGACACAAAACAGTGCCAAACAGAAACCGCTCAGCATCAAGCATAAGGATTTTCCAAAGTCAAATATTTGTGTATGTCCTTTTTATTTTTTGGCCCCCCTTATTCTGACTATCCAAATACAAAGAAAAGGACTTAAAACTCTATCACTGTGAGACCCAAGCAACAGCATCCCAGAAATTACTCCAGGAAGACATACCACCATCCTGCAGCTCCCTTTTTTTTTGGTCAGTCTGCATTACAAAGCTATCTTAGTCTATGTAAACTAAACTGGAGAAGACAGGCCAATTCTATGTTAATTACTTCAGCAGAAGTCAAGCACATAATCTTCTCTTCTAACACAGCACTTCTGCATAACTGGATCGGAACATTTAACGACAGGACAATCATATACGCACCAACACACAGGAAGTGCTGGAAGAAGAACACCCTTGGCTAATGGGAAGGAGACCTGACATAGCCAGTACTATGCTCTTTAGGAGCAAAAGCTCATTGAGTTTACTGTTAGCGACAATTCCAAGTGAACAGAAATGGGATGTGGGTTCAACATGATCAGGTTTCTGTATAAGCCATCTTCCATTTGTAGGAACCATTAAACTACAGAGGATTAGCAGCAGGTAAACAAAACTGGGAAACTGGCAGTAGGTGATACAAAACAATATGATAATGAGGATCTTGAACAGTATCTGTACATGTAAGAAATGGAAGAAAAGAAGATTAACGTTTTTAGCTATTGAGACAGACAAACCATATTACTGGATAGAAGATGAGGTATCTTCCAGATTGGTCTCAGCTATTGAATATGGTTTGTCTGTCTCAATAGCTATAGAACAGAAGGAAGCATCAGAACAAGAATTTTAGTAAACTCTCTAATCAAGTTCCTAATCATGGAAAGAAAGCAAAGGAATCAAAAAGAAACAAAAAAAAACCCAAACAAAAAAGCCCAAACCAAACCCAAACCAATTAAACCTAACTAAATAATAAAAAGCAAAGCACCCAGACAAGAAGTTTTCTGTTCTTGTCAGAAATACTTCTGCGGTTTTGTTTTCCATCAGAAAATCCAATATATCAAAGCGGAAATATTTCTTGCAAAGTATCCTTTTGGTGACACTAATCATGAAATAAAAACTTAAAAAGGCATTTTATACGGTAGAAATTTTACAATCCTTCATAACATTATGACTTCTCATTCTAAATGATTTTTTTGCTGTTATTTTGCAAGGCACCATCCAAGACTACAGAAGAACACATCAATCCAATATAAATGTGTTGTTTGTGGAAAAGAGCAAAAATGCTTTTTTCTCTCTGTTTTAAAACAATCAAGTTTTGCTACATTAAGCTTTCCAGCACGATGCAAAATCCCATTCTCACCAAAGGCTTGTTCAATATTCCTCTGATCCATTTGAGAGTTACCTCTGAGAGGAATTGTGTTTTCATGAGATGCTGTGGAAAAACTTCTTTGACTGTGTTTTATTTGACAATGGATAGTAGCCCCGTGGCAAAAGGAATACAAATAAAAATACCTACATTCATATCAGCAAAGAATTGTCAGCTGTTTCCCTTCTCTGAAAGTAAACTGCAAGATTCTTTACTAATTATGTAAACAACACTTAGAAGAGAACATCTCAAGGAAATAAAAGAGTGTGATTACTTCAAACACATGCAACAGCTTCCAGCTACCGAAGAGAGGGTAACTCCCTCCTCACTTGCAACAAGCCTTCCTATCAACTTTGCTCTTTTTTGGCACTTCCTCAGAATCTTTAGAATTAAGGTTGTCTTTTTTCATACTTTATTTTCTTCCACTTGACCTTTTCTGCACTTCTGTCCAAACACAAGCAAATCAAACCATATGAAAAAAAAAATCAAGTTTTGAAAACTAAGATGTAAGTCACAAATTGCTAGATTCAAGAGCATTTCTTCAGAAATGCCTTAGTCCTATCACTGCAGGTTGGACTAGATGAACTCCAGGAGGTCCCTTCTCATCTGAATTATTCTATGATTCTCTTTGTATCATTAAAGATGAAGCAAGAGTACAGTTCACTTCTTCAATGTCTGTTTTGTCTGGACAGTTCTACACTCCTCCATGGAATTGTCCTGATTTTACTTTCACCTACTTTTTCAGTTTAGAGCTGCTTCTATGCCCACACACAAAAAAAGTTTTACACCTGTAAGAAGAGAGGCCTCTAGTGTACAGCCAAGAAACAAGCTGGTTTTCTGTGCACTGACTTCTCCTTTTTTCTTGAGGTTCACCAAGTATTTTTATCCATGTTCACTGATTTTTAAACAATGACTGTCGGGTAAAATTTAGCAAAAAGAGTAGGGAAAAAAGGTATCAATGCCAGTCCATCCTGATATGCTCTATTTTATCATGGGAGGAATGAGCAGTATCTGAAGTGTACAGGGCTTCTCTTTCCACAGTGTATTTCCACCACAGTTACTGGAGCTCTGACTTTGCAGGACCATCTGAGAATACAAATACATAGAACACTCCTGTTGAAGACTGCGAACGCCTTAATCTTGAATAAACATTTCTGTTAAAGCCACCAAGTGAAAGAATCACCTGGGTTATTCTGTGTAGGTGGGCAAAATGTTTACTATGGTAATTCCAGCTCTGACTGCTGCAGGAAGAAATCCTCACAGAGCTCTGTGTGCTAAAATAATACCCTAAAGTAGTAGCAGCATGATTGGATTTCGACATTCTGAGGTCACCCAGGTCTTGTGCCTACTCTGTTGATCCCTCTGCCACCCAGACACCTGCACTGCATGGGCTCCTCTCACTGGAAGGATGGAGCCACCTCCCAACAACCTGCTCACTTGGAATCTGGGAGTCCTGAAGTAGATAAATAGATCAAACCCACCAAGCCACAAACTTTGTGACATTCTTCAGAAGGGGCAGGTTTTCTTCTCCGGAGCACGGAGGTTTTGGTATTAATTTGAACAGGGAAGAAAGCTGGAGTCTGCTATACAGAAACATCTAGTCAAATAAATACGTCATTAAGCTAACTAGCTACAGGATTGTCTAGCAGATGGATGACATCTTGGTTGCTAGTGGAACACTCTTCCATAGCCTTGTTTGAGGCAGACACATATGGCTCCTCCAAGCATTGATGCAAGCTCCCAGATGGACTGGATCATTGCTGACACCTTATTATAAACCCTAGAGATGAAAGAAGGGAGCACAATTTTTGAATCACAACACAGGACTCCTGAAATATTCAGACTTCCTAAAAATTAAGTTTACAGCAGAATATCTTAACCTCTTTCTGTTGAAAGAAGCTACTTCTGGCCAGGAACAGAAAATACAGGAAAAATGTTGTGACAAGGATTATTAGAAGAGCCTTGAGGCAACTCAAAGACTGGAAAATCCTTAATGTAAACATATATCATAGCTACCTATATGGAGTTACAACTGTTACAGCTCTGAGGGCACAAAAAATGGTCTGCTGTGCAGCTGTTACTGACACCAAAGAGCTTCCATCTGGAATTTCTTGATTGGGGTGGAAGAAGAAAGGAAAGAGGAAGCCATTTAGACATTACAGATGTATGACGTCTCTGAACTGTCTGTATCCTAAAGGACTACCAAAAAAAAAAAAAAAAAAAAAAAAGGAGAAATCAAGCTACAGGAGCAACAGGATAACAGAACCAGTTGCATACAGCCTCTTTTTTGATAGGTGTTAGGGACACCTGAGAACATCAAATACACAAGGGAACTGTGGTGTATGTTACACATCAAGGTCAGAAACAGGAAAAAAAATATTCTTTTGACATTATTACACTATGAAAAGAAACTACCATAAGACTCAAGATGCCAGGAAGATAACTTACTACATATTTTCTGTTGTCTCTACTATCTGCTATATGATGTAAACCAAGAAAGTTAGATCTTTGAGACTATAACTCTAAACTTTTCCATTTCAAAACCAAGTCAACTCACTGACCCTGGGAATATGTCAGGAATTCTGCACATTCATGAGTCAGGGAGATGCTTAAGCTGCTAAAATGAATCTGCTTCTCCTGCAGTGGCCATAAACTTAAAAAGTATGCAAACATCTTGGAAGCGCCAGCTGAACGCACAACAGCCAATGTATCGTAACTCGTTTGATTCCTCCTTTTCTAAAGGGACAACTGTGCTTTTAGGATCTTCAACCACACAATTCCAACGTATTGAAACCAGAGTTGTTCTCAAATATCTGAGGATATTCTTTCCTCCATGTAAGCCTTCCTACGCAAGACAGAGGGAAGTGCAACTTGCAGACCTCTGTGGGTGGGGCTGGCTAGACAAAGGGTAAATGAAAGCCTTTAGGCCACAGAGGCGTTGGTTTCCTGAGGTACTCCTTCGGATGAACTCCAGATTGACAAGGAAGATGAAGAGAAATATTAATTGGCATCCACTAAAGCATAATGAAACACAGCTCAGACTAGAACTACCCAGTTTCTGGGCTGCAGGATATTTTCCAGTATTATTAAACTGTTTCAAAGCAGACAAACCACCAAAATCTCCTGATTTCCTACCAACTGAAGGTTTCGGGTTTACAACTGTCAAATAAAACCTTTTTTTTTTTTTCCTCCTTAGTTTTACTCTTTAGAGGAGTGAGTTCCAAGATGCAGGTACAGAGGATCCCTGCAGGTCCCCAAATGTGAGATGGGTCCACAGGGATTTCCTCAGTCCTTGACTTCACAGCGGACTTTTGATGCAGGCTGTCCAAGGAAGCCACACATTCCTAGAAACACAGTGTCCCTGGTACGAAGGGGGACCCTTGGCAGTACAGCTCCAAGCTGAGGACCCCAAAACCACCAGGCCTCCGGCCAAAACACAGTTCACCAGGAATCAACAAGAGGCTGTGCCTTATTCTGAACTCAGCGCAAGTCTGCTAATCTGAAATATCTGCCGTAAAACATCCCAAGTTCAACGAGCTGACAATTCTGACTAAATTATGTTCACTTGAAAGTTTGCAATTAGCCCCATCTAAGCTGCCTCTTAATAGCAGCATCATGATAAATGATCAATAAGAAGCGACACGGAGAGAAGTTGAGATAAATCAAGTATAGCATAAAACACAGAAGTTAAAGCATGGTAAACGTCTATGTCAAGAGCCTCTTGTTCATACACAGATGGTTTTAGATCACTGCAATTTAACTTATGCTCTGAAGGATGTTCTCCTTCAGATGTAAAATGACCTTTGATTGAGTCAAGCTAAATATATAAGGCTGTTCTATATTCAACACAGCATTCACACGCAAGTTTAACATACTTTAACATATACATCTTGACTTGACACTTGAAGTGATTTGCTCTGGTGTCTCCATGTAGACATGATTAAAGGCTTTTATCTCCAACCTCTAACAATACCCAGAGGAAAACAGGGAGTGGGAAAAGGCAGAGCCTGCTGCTGGCTGCATATTCAACTGAAGAGAGGGCTCATCCTTTCCAAAGACACTTCCAGAATATCTTGCACATCAAACTCCCATTCTACAACCCATAGAGGCCCTCGGTTTTCCTCTTCACATTGCTTTTAATTCCTCTTGGTTTGCTACATTTCTAGGTAATTTCAAACACAATTTAAAAGAATCATGAAGGAAATGCTCCTAACTGATTACTGTGCATTATCAGCACTAACAGACATCACCAGCACTGGGATGTTCCTTTCTCGAGCTTTACCTACTTGCCCAGCCATCACCTATGAAAAAAGGAGACCAATCTACATAGATTACTGGAGCCTCCTGCTCTAGAAACTTTACATGATTCCACTTGTTTTCATCAGAAGGCTGCAAAGACCATTAGAACAGAGCAGTGATTGTCACCTACAGCTGTGAGTTAGAATCCTCATCTCTGTACCCACTGCAGGTGGCTTCCTCTGTGACTAAAGAGAGGTTTATCTCCCTAATCCTTGGTACATTAATCCCTACCTTAAAAAGTGATACCACCATCGTTATCAATCTAATAAGGCACTGTAAGAATAAAGATATTTGTAAAATGCTTGGAGGAGAAAGCTTTGCCAGAAGGTGCTAAGTAGAACAGGTCAGATCAAGCACACATTTGACAAACACTGGCAGTATTTCTCTTCATCAGCAGATGGTTGCTTTAAAAACAACAAAAAAATGTATTATTATAAGCTGTGTGAAAGTAGGCACCAAACAGTACCTGTATTCAACATCACGCAAGTTGCTTTGATTGGGTAGATGGATCACGTGTTAGGCTTCCCAATTAAAAAAAAGAGTAACTCATGATACGAGACATTTTCAGTGAAAATGGGGTACTTGCAAAAAGTTCATCTCAAACGTGCCGTTTCTAAAAACCTGCTTGGCAGGTTATTAAACCAGTAAGAGGGATGTGAAAGGGTCACAAACACGGAAAGCATCCGTGTTGGAAATACTCACAGAATCCCTTTCCTCACTACTTCCACTACCCATTCAAGTTTGGTGAGGAAATCTACTCAACATAAACCTTTTGTAAAACAGAACACCTACGCATGAACGACACCGGCCAACAGACGCAGTCAGCCCAAGTCCAGCTTTATCATGAGCAGGCACAACCTTTCATCTAAGAGTATTTTATCATATCTGAACGTACTGTTACAAACAATCAACTTAATTTTGCTTAACGGTAGTTAAGCAAAACCTACAAAACCAGTCACCTGCTCAGGTAAATTCTTAAGAGTAGAACACACACCAGCTTGATATTTCACAGAAGGCACTGGTTCAACGGCTACAGAGATGAAGTTAGGTTACTTATAAGCATTCCTCACATCTTCTCTCCCACACTTTCTGCTATACTCCTCAACTCTGACCCGTAAGGCAGAAGTCAGGAAACTTGCTTTTGTCTTGTGAAAATCCCAAGCAAACCACAGAATTTCACCTGGCCATTTGCTATGTAACACAGGCCAAAATATGCTCTATGAATTCACATCACTCGACTCACTAACTAATGGTTAAGCAGATGTGAAGCAATCCCATTTACACCCAATAGTTTAAGAAACACTGCTACATTTAGGCAATTACAGAGAGCACATCCCTACTAGATAGAGGACTAACAAATTCCTATTAATTCTTGCTTCATGTGTCATTAACACCTCATGGAATGTTTAAAGGTGTTTACAAGTCCAAAGTAATAATGGATCACTCTTAATTAACACACAGTAAAAATTTCATTAAAGTCTCAGTGGAAGAAGAAGGCTGTTAAAGAGCTTGCTTCATATCTCAGTCACAGACTGCCCCCTCCTTTCCCTCTATGAAATGGAGAACAAGCAGGTTACAGGTGTGAGAAACCAAATAATAGGCTCAGCTACACAACACAGAGAAGTAATTAAGAAAGAATCACACATTTTCTTTCTAATAATCTTTGAAATCAAGAAGAGTGGAAGTTGTGCTTAAGAATAGAGTATTGTTTGAAGATGCTTGCAAGCACTGGATGCTGAAAATTAAATACAAAGCACAGTAGCCTTACACTGGCATATGCCAGATAATACTAGGGAGATGAGTCAACTCTTATTTTAGAATTCTGAGTAAAAATCAGGGTTTATCCAGGAGAAAAACACTTGTTTTCCAGTCTTCTCTCAATGTGGGAGAGAAATTCCAGATTTTACTTTATTAAGCATTAACATCTGTTCCTACAGAAATTCTAACAGAATTTTGTACCGTCCTCTGAAATCATGACTTGAATACATTCAGTGGTCAAAGATAATGGTCAAATCATTCAAACCTCAGGATATTTATCATGAAAACATTCACAGAGTCTCCTTCTCCAGAGACTTTCAAGACTCGCCTGGATCTGTTCCTGTGTGGCCTGCCCTGGGTGCTCCTGCTCTGGCAGGGGGGTTGGACCAGATGATCTCCAGAGGTCCCTTCCAACCCCTACCATTCTATGACCCATAAAAGCACATCTTCCCCAAAAGCCAGTACGTCTTTTACAGACAATTTCAGAACACAGGAAGAAAATGAAATACCGAATAAAAAGGAATGGAAGTCTCCAAACTTGTCTTTTACAGGCAATCACAAGTTCAATATTGTGACTACATTTTTGCAGAAGCAGATTTATCATCAGTTTTCAAGAAAAAGGGTACCAGGGTGTTTAGCATGGAAGAACTCAAGAGCACTAGGCAGATGGAAACACAATGAAATACCTACAGACACTTCATCAACCCACTCCATTCTCACGTGCAGAATTTGAGCAGCAGATCTTTTCCAAGAGACATTGTCCTGCCTTTTAGAACTAATCCTAAACTAGTTTAAAAATGAGGGTACAACATCCACCGTTTGTTTTCCTTGTCCTATGGACAGCCAGGAGTCGGTGGCAATGCAGATAAAACTTTGCAAAGATCCCCATATGACTCAAAACACACTTGCCCTTTTTTCCACTGCAACCAGTATTAAAAGTCCAATGACTTCAATAGTTTCATTTATCATCTTGTCATAGTGAAACCAAACAGGAGAATCTGGATTACATTTATGCTACCCAAAAGTACACATCAAGTAGGTGCCACCATTCTAGTGAGGAAGATTCCTCTTAAGACAAGTAGTTCTCCAAAACTGTAAAATACACAACTGAAACTTATACTGAAAAGTAAGTATCAAGCACAGGCATTTCTGCATTCAGCCATGTGCAAATAAAAAAATCTCCTATGGGAATTACTTTGGATTTAAAAAAAAAAAAAGAAGTATATTTTCAGTCATGCCTACCAACCAAATGTCTATTTATAAATTTGTCCATATAAGACTAACGTTTTTTTGGCTGGGGAAAGACTAAAGCCTGGGAAAAATGCTGAAAATGTTTGTGCTTTTTATGTCTGAAATAATGTTCAGTTCAGAATATAACTCAGTTCGCTTAACCAGTTTCAACCTTCAAGGCTAAACACTGGATTCAACACATGACAACATAGTCAGTTTCTAATGGCACTCTAGTGGAAAAATGCCTCAGTCTGGTGTAGGACTGATTTTTTTCACAGTCTCCACCAGAGAGTCTATTACACCTGCAATTCTACTTAGCACGTAGCAAAACCTAAGCGCAGCAGCACCAGGCAGAGCCACACGCCACAGGTTTATGCCGAGAGTAAGCGTTGTAGCAGCGGTAGTTTATTTATCCCTGCCATGTAACTTTAACAGCTTTTCTGTGTGGCTGTTGGCAATCACTGTCTGCCATTGTCCCCTAAATTGTCTAACAACATTTTCAAATGCTTTTGAGTTTTAGCAGATAATAAAACATAAAATCACTATTGTTTCCCATCCTCTTTCGGTGCTCTCCTCAAAATGCTAACCCCCCCAAACTCATAAACTACTTCCATACTAAAACTGTATTTCAGTGAGAACACAGCTACCTCTTTCTGGAGCAGCCAGGCTCCTGCACCCAAGGAGTTTTCAAAGTCCAGTGGTAAGGATTTCTGATCAGCTTCTCTGCAAAATGCAGACATTAAAAAATGAATGATGGGTGTGGATGTGTCGACTTCCCAGCCCTCTCCCCACCACATGCACTTCCACCCCCAGCTTCTTTGCTGGTTTTCATGCAGATTTGTGCCAGACATTCGGCATCCTCATTAAGTGGTGTCTGGCAACCTGCCTAAGTTTTAGTGGGTTCTGGGAATGCCAATATATTAACCAGAGGACTTTTTGCATACTCTAGAGAGATTCAATTCTAGAAAAGTCAACCATTTGGCACAAAGAAAACCTACTTCAAATCTAGGAAAGCTCTCCATTGGCAATAAGAAGAGAAACTGCATTTAGATTCTTCTTAATTTCTGTCTCCTAACTGACAGGAAAGTTTGATGAGCAAAAAAAAAGCAAGATCATCCAAACACAGTTTGAAAGGTCAGAGTGCTGTCTGTAGTGGCATTTTAGAGGAAAGAAAGGCCGATACAAACAACACAGACACAGCGCAACGTCAAGAAAATGATTCATTTTCATTCCCTTGTCTCTTGTGACCAAAATAATCTTAATCAGGAAGATTAAATTTACCCATTATTATGCTGAGTGATAATGAATGGTGATTTAGGTACTTGCAAATTTCCACCGCGTAACTGAACAACACGGAAAAGCATTTAGTAAAATGCAGCTACATTTAGCATATTCCAAATATGCTAAATCGAGGACTACGCTTCTGAAATACATGTATTAAATAAATATAGATGATGAATACAGAGACATTTTGCCAGTGTGAAGTACAGAGCACACTGTAATGCTGCAATCACTCTTATTCACCTCCGAGGCTCTTTCTCCCGCAGTCCCCTTGCAGTTACTATGACCCAACTGACAATCTCATAAGTAAGCAAATACAGCTCCTCTCTAAAAGAAAGAACTTAAATTTCTCTTTCAAGGTTCAGAAAAACAACAGGGAGAAAAAGTGGTCAATAGCTCTCCTTCACTGGAGCTAGAAGAAGGTGTCCCTGCCCATGTGAGTTGTGGGTTGGAACCAGATGATCCTTAAGGTCCCTTCGAACCCAAACCATTCTGTGATTCTGCACAGAGAAGTCGTCAAAATACGCTGGACAAATGTGTCATTATTTTGTTCTGAGACCACTTCTGCAGACTTCTATACCTAGAGAATCCCATTCCTTTCAAGAAGTTACTCAAGTAACCTGCTACCATTTAAATATCGCTATCTATTATTATTAGAAATCGCTTCAAACTGACACTGACTCCAAACTCATCAGCTTGGTTTGTGTAAAAAAACTGCAGGCTCCCAAATGTCACAATCCCTTTATCATGACCGACTGGCACCAGAGATTTAGCAAGAAACAATTAAAATCACTTCAACTTAAACGTTTTAGTGTACTTATCAGAAGTCTGGCAAAAATAAGGTGATGTTTGGTGGGAAGGAAATTTTTAGCTATCGAGGCTGCCTTTGCTTAGATATCAACCTTCTAGGCAAGGCAGCTACTCTTAAAAATAGCTGTCAAACTGAGAAAAGAAAATGTATATGTATGAATCATTCCACTACAGGGTTGGATTCCCAGCAACTGATGCACCACTGTTCTGGCATCAGTGCCTTTAACGAGCAGCTGATACTAGCTTGGTGCCATTGAAGAATTTCACGGTTACCACAGAATCAATCTGCAGAAAAACTCATCTCTAAACTCCTAGAAGTATTTGTATTCTGGAACCAGCAGTTCACTTGCAAGGAGCTGGTTTAAACTATTAGAAACCAGACAGAAAAAAGCTTTTCCAAGACTGCTCACAAGCTAAATGCAACAACCATGCCTGCTGATGCAAGAGTTGCTGGGCAGGCGCACGCTTTCTAGCACTTCATTTTTCTTCGAAATTACATTGAGCTAAATTACTTTTAAGATACCTCTCTACTATTTCAATAATCATTTACTTCTTTCTGGTACAACGCATCCTGAAAGTATTCCAAATTATTTTAGACAGAGGCACTGAAATGCAACCAGTTCTTGGTGGAAGGGCAGCAGCAACCAGACAGAGCACTGCAGGGCAGCTGTGAAAAAGGGAACTGAATTTTAGTTGAGAAAATCAGAGAGAAAATCTCACTCCCTTCACCACCTTCCCCAGAAGAAGTGGTACCTTCAGTGCACAGAAAACTAACAACAACTCATCTTTTCAAGTCTCACCTTAACATGTCCCCTGCAGACAAAACAGCATTTTATCTACTTAACAAGAAGAAAGGGACAGGTTAGTTCTAAATTCCTAGGTTAAGATACTGTTCAGTAGTTTTAATCCCACCCAACTTCCTACAACCGCCCCTCAATCTCAAGTCCCCATTTCTTTCTACTTCCACAAGTTTTCTTATAACAACTCTTAGATGCTGAAGACTGAATTCAAACTTCTTCAAACACTGCCCAGTGCCTGTAACGTTTCAATTAACATAAACCAGTGGTCTGAAATACACCGTCTCACATTGGTAACTCTTTCTGCGTTACACATTTATCATCATTTAGGCCCACACGGGCATCTTAATTTACTGGCGAATACTGGCATGCCTTCTGTGTATGCAATAATGATCTTCACAGACCCGGGAGTTGGAATTAAATATGCTGCTATAAACACAAATTATATAGAAAGATGCATTTTTACTTCTATATGTCACTGCATAGAGTCGATGCATTCCGATTTAAGTTCTCCTCATGCTGGTCGCTTTATGTATCACAGTAACTTAATACCTGGTGCTAAAAGACCAGTACAGATAAAGATGCTCAGAGTACCGTCGCTGCTTCAGCCAATACGGATGAGGGGACGTTGATTAGACTGCTTCCCACCACTGCACTGGTTTTCCAGCAAAACTTCCCCTTTTCTTTAGAGCCTGGAAGCCACACTATTTATATTCTCATTAGTGGAAGGGTACAGATGCGTGCCACACACACAGTTACTCAATTCTACTCAACAGTGCAGCGCAGGCTATTTAAACAACGCTGGACTGTTGCAAAGAGCAGCTTTCCCAAAACATTACCCTAGAAATGAAATTGGGAGGCAGAAAAAAAGTTTTGCCTAACCAAGAGACTCGGCGGTTGAAGGATGAAAACCAAAAGACACTTTCCAGAAAAGAACATTACAGTACTTGTGCAGCTTCTCTGTTCTTACCTCATCTATGCCTACCAGTAATTACCCCTCGGGCTTTCTTACCGGCAAAAAACTCTCTCCCTTTTTGGCCAGCCTCAGACGTGCGATGCTGCGTAAGCTGCACTCCTCACATTATGTGGTGCACACCTTTCCAGTACACAAACACTTTAATGCAAGTGGGATTTCTTTGTAAGAAAAAAATCAAAAGAGTATTGCTTCTGACAAGAAGATGCCCATGAATTAGACCAATAAGCTTTTACAACACCAAACACTCTTTCTAGCACCATATAAAATTATTCACTGGATTTCTGTTCTCTTCACAACCATCATTTGCTATTCAGAAAAGGTTCTGAACGATACAGGAAGAAGTCCCAGTAAACCCCTTGTCATTCTAGTTGTTAAGATCTCCCAGCAAAACAGAGTTACTTTTGCATTTTGCCCGTTCTCCTGTTTATTCTTTAGCGAACTTAAACCACCACACAACGGTCCGTTCTGCCTCTCCAGCGAGCATCAAATCATAACCTACGCGTAACTACCTACCCACCTAGATGACGGAAAACCTGGCAACACCATTCAGAAATTCGGGATGCACATATTCAGTGCAGGCAGGCGTCAGATACAGACAGGCACGGCCAGGCTGCTGCTAATAAACTTTTTTTTTTTTAATTAAAAAAAAAAGGAATTAATTAACTATAGGCCACCTGTACGGCCGGTAGCCACACCGCTGCTTTCCTTCCCTGTAAAAGCTGCCTTCTCGGCGCTGGTCGCCCACAGCTGCGCGGACATCGCCGTTGGGATGGGCAGGACACCGGCACCGGGCACTGTCCGCCGAGCTCCGCGGCGAGCCGAGCGCGGCCAGGCGGGGCTGGCAGCCTGCACCCGGGAGCAGCCCGAAGCAGCCGTGCCGCACACCCCCCGTTCCCCGGCGCCCTGCCCGCCGCCGCGGCTCCCCAGCCCCGCTCGCCTACGTCTCCCCGCCGCCGGCCACAGGGAGCAGCACGGAGACGGCGGGGGGTGCCCCGGGCACAGGCTGACTCGGGAGAACGGCTCTAACCTGTCACCGCTGCCCGACAACCCCTCAGGCAACACCCTCCGCGCCCGCCTCCCATCTGCCCCCCCCAGGTGGGAGGCGGGCGCGGAGGGACGCGCTCAGCCCGGCCCCGGCTCGGGGGGGGGGCCGGGCGCACTCCCCGCCGCGGGAGGAAGGGAGGGAGGACGGGCGCCGGCGGAGCACCCTCCTCGGCAGCCGCCGCCGTCTCGTCCCTCTCACGCTCCCAGCCCTTCAAGTCGGGCCTCCCCGCACTTTCCCCGGCACTTTCCGTCGCGGTGATTCCGCCCCCCCCAGCCCTCCCCTTCCCCGTCCCCGCACACACTCACCTCCCGCCGGCCCCCGCCGCTCGCCCCAGCGCCGGGCTGGCCTCCTCCGGAACGGACGGGGCGCCTCGCCGCCTCCCCCTGCCTGTCTCCGGCAGCCTCTCTCCTTTGCCCTGAGGCTG
>WTSP01012068.1:2931-14801 GCA_025331215.1 Actenoides lindsayi
CCCCCCCCTTTTTTTTTGTGTTGGACTGCAAATTGAGTTAATGTGCTTCTTTGCCTTTCCTCTTTTCCTCTTCCCCTCCCCTGGGTCTTGCCTACCTGGGCTTTAGAATGTACATACCTGAGCTCTGTTGTGAGACAGCGTGGAAGGAAGACCTTTGTCCTTCCTCTTTTTGTATAGCTTCTTCGAGGAGAAAAGCCTTGGGCTCAAAGTGCCTATCTGAAGACATTCCAAATACAGTTTGTCTTTGCGTTTCTGTATTCCAACTTTGGAGTTTTCTTTGCCGAGGTGAACGGGACTGGCACAAAGAGAATAATGAATGTAATTTTTTTTTCCCCTGTTACTGTTCACTACATTGCTTTCTCTTCCTCTTTGTGTGAGTTTATTTAAAAGAGAATCTCTTTTGTAACGACTGTTTGCAGTTTAAATCAATAAACCCCGAGTTTTTTTCAAGAAACTGTTAGTAGAGCTGGTTTTACTTGCAAAATTGAGGGGCTGATTTTAGACAGATACTTCCCTCCTCTTGACCCTTAAGGTGCCCACTGTGTGCTCAGGCATCTCTCTATCATCCCTTACTGAGTCGATGGGTGGTCAGTCCTGGGTGTACAGATCAGTGGCAGCAAATACCTTACATGACCTGCCCAGGTGGCCTCTAACCCTCTCTTGTCTCCTACTGAGTTTTCCCCTCCCATTTTTAGTGGCTCCATCTCTTCCTGCAAACTTCTTTCTGATCGGTGTAGTTTAAATCTTGGATTGGCTTTTTTTCTTCACGTGCCCTGGGTTCCTGCATAGCTCCTTTTCCCTCAGGAAGACTGTTCCGAGTGAGGCTAAAGTGGGATGTTGAACTGGTTCAGGTTTCCCAAATCTTGGGCCTAGCTTGTTAGTGGTACTGGTCTGCTTTGGCAGGGTGGCTCTTTGGTGTTTTATATGGGAGAGGAACATGGAGGCAAAGTCTCAGTGTACATACAGATCGTGCTGCTATGGTATTCAAGCCCTTGTACCTCTTGAAGTATCAATCAGCAATGCCAGAAACTTAAAAGCTCAGTGGTTTTGTTCAGGGACGTTTCTTTGACAGCGCTGTTCATGGTGCAAGTCTTGTGTTTTCACCTTTGAGCTCTCTGGAGCAAGCTTGGCACTCTTCTTCATCTGAAACTGTTCCAGGTCTCTTCCAAATCAGGGGTGGAATATTGCTG
Organism: Actenoides lindsayi; assembly: GCA_025331215.1. NCBI lineage: Eukaryota > Metazoa > Chordata > Aves > Coraciiformes > Alcedinidae > Actenoides > Actenoides lindsayi. The sequence continues at coordinate 4,122 of WTSP01012068.1, forward strand.
CTGAACCACCGATCCTTCAGCTGTCTTGACATGCCTCAGTGTTCAGGAGAGACATTTCCTAATTCATCTTGAGAAAGTTCCTGCCAAACAAAAGCTGCTGCAGGATATCTCGAGGCTTACACCAACGTACCTTCCCTGCTGTTGGCTTTGTGCAACACGGTTTCTTGTGTGGTCTGGCAATAAAGGTGAGCTAGGTGGAGGAAAGACAGTGGAAGAGGAGTGTCACTGGTAGAAGATGGTTCCCATGAACAGTGCAAAAGCTGCATGGGGAGTTTGCTTGACACATGCTGACGTAACTAGCATTCAATGCAGTCTGTGTGCTGCTCCCTGAGAGAAGTGCCTCAGGCACAGCCCCAGTACTGCTGAACAGCCTTCAGGTACCTTCTGCTGACCGCAGCGTTGCCCCTGGGTACAGGGGTGATGGGGCCCACATGACAGGTGAGGTTCTGCCCGGATGACCCCATGCCAGGCTACAGCAAACACCCAGGCCTGCCTCCTTCTCTGCTGCTGGAAGCTGAGCTGTTGGCCCCTGAAGAGTGAGGTCCATCTAATTTGGAGAGGATCCCAAGCCTATTGCAGGGCATGCATGTGGAGCTTGACACTGCTTGCTTCCTCTCTGGACTTTTCTGTGCAGCTCTTCAAATAAATGGTCTTTGCCTGGTTAATAATTGTTGAAGAAAATAGCCGTATTAGTTGCATGGTGCTATTGGTATGACAAACAACTGGGAAGCTGCGCTGGAAGTAGGTCTTCGCTCACGGTACTTGTGTACTTCCTTTGTCCTAATGCACAGGTTCTGGGAAGCCAGCACCATTTTTTTTTTTGTGTGACTTTACTAATGATAAATGTTCTATCGCTCAGTGTTTTGCTTCTTAAAACTAACCTTGAGCTAGGTCACATAGGGGATAGAGAAGAGCAGAACAGACAGCATCAGAATTTTACTTTCTATAACAGTTTGTAAGAGAAAGAGCACACAAGAGCCTCCAGCAATGTAGGGATTTATCTGATCTGGTATCATCAGCATTCATTGTGGCTTGGGTGTAAATCAGCAGCTAGTCTGGAGGGACTTGTGCTTCCTCAGATTTACTGTGGATGAATTGTCCATGCTGTTTCTCGAAGGGTTAGTGTTTGTGTCCCCTAGCAGTTTGCCATGGTTGGTAATAGCCTAGCTGAGGCTCAGAAAGGTAAAATGCTTTTCCTGGCGTGATGGTTTTGAGGCACACGTGCCTCTGACTTGAGGGCTCCTCCATGCTCTCGCTCATTGATCTGGTGCATGGGTCTCTCAGAGCAGCTGGGAAGAAACAGACGGCCTGTGCACTGGTGCAGTTGCTCCTGATGTGCCTGGTGTGCCGTGGAAGAGAGAAGTACCCATGAGGACAAGAAACCTGTCGTCCCATTCAAGGTGGCAGGGCAGAGTGTTCCTTGGTGCACTTTACAGGTTGCACTTACAGCTCTTACTGTGGGACAGGGAGACATCTATGGTGTCTCTTGCTGCTCCTCACATACTTTTTGTTACAGTCATGGATGCTTGCTGTGGACTCCTTGTAAGAAGACTGGGCTGCAGGCATTAGCTGTCATTTACTGTTTTGGCTTTGAAGTCAGGTGACTCTAGTACTATCCACTTTGAACACGTCAAGCTGTCTTTGGATTTTACAGCCAGCGTGTATGTCTGTGCCAGTTGCCTCTTAGTAAGGAACAAGGTGATGACTTTGATCTGCAGAGTTTGGGGTGACTCAGATCCCACTCTGGTAGCTGCCACCCTCCTTCCTAATCCCTACAACAGCTGTAGGTGTCCCAGTGACTGTACTGGATACTCTCATACTATGGGCTAGTTGCAGCTTTTGTACCAAAACATCTTCAGTTCTGCAAAAGGGGACTGTAGAAACGGAAGTCACCTCATTTCCCAAACTTCTCTGTAGATGAGGGCTGCAGTCAAAAAGGGACTCTTTGTTGTTATTGTTTTTAAAGGCAGTTGGGAACTTTACTGCCTAGTTTTGGCTAATCTTTGTTTAGCATCACTTGTATGTAGGCATGGTGTGGCAGAATGCAACTAACAAAAAAATACCATTTAAAAAGAACCCTGAAATAGTTCAAGTTCCCGTTCCTGACAGAATTTGCCTTGTTAGCATAGTCACGAAAGTAGGAGGCAGAAAGGGAAAGAACTTTGGAGAAACAGAGCACAGCAGAAACATAGCTGGAGGCCCGTTACCTGCTGGCTCGAATTTTCAGTGTGCATGATTCTTGCTGTCCTGAGTTTGGTTCAAGTTAATTATCACCAGCAGCTGCCGGCCGGAGCAGTTGGGAGGGGCTGCAGCTGGGAGGAGCCACAGCCGGGATAAACAACTGAACCAGCCAATGGGATATGTGATACCATACCAAGTCATGCCCCTGTATAAGGGGAGGGCTGCCCTGGGGGGGGGTGGTTGTTTTCAGCTTGCTTCAGTGTGGCTGGAACAGGGAAAGTTGGCATTTTAGGCACAGGTAGAGCCTTCCTGGCTTCTATTACTTGCTTTATCTATCATTTAATTAGTACTGTTGTTTTTCTTCTCTCTTTGCGTTGTCTTATTAAGCTGTCCTTATGTCAACGCCTTAGGGTTTCACCTTTTTTCTTCCTTCCAAATCTTCCCATCCTGGGATGGTGGGGAGGTAGTGGGAGTTGTGGGTGAGTGAGTGACTGCATGGTGTTAGCTGCCAGCACCTATGTAGTGCTGACACCTGTGTAGGGAGGGCAGTGGTCTGTGAGTGGGACTTAGACTTGCTGTTGCAAATCACATAGGGAAGATTGGGCTCTGCCAGGCCTTGCACAGCAGGGGGGGGGGGGGGGGTGGTGGTGTTGCAACAAGAAATGAAGGGGTCACCATGAGAAATTGGGAGCAAGGCAAAAGCTGAAGATCAAGTCCACATCACATGTAGATAGCAAGGGTGAGAGAGAAGCCACGCTGTCTGAAGGCTTCCTAACGGATGGTGTTTGGATGCCTGGAGGCTAATGAACTGGGTCTCACCAGTGGCTCTCAGTAACAGAGGTGTTATGGGGAAGGTCTGGATAATGTAGCCTGCTGGGTACTATCTGATGATTATGCCTGAGGATATGAATGAGTAGTAAGATGGGGTAATACATGCAAAAACCACAGCGTGCCCTTTACACTTGCTAATTGCTCCAATTTGTGTGGCCTACTTTGGGGAAAGCCAGCATGTGCTTGAGTCTGGAGAAAGGCTTTGGGAGAAGGTGCAGCGGTCATGACATGTGTCATGGTGTGAGCAAAGAGGCTCCAGGGGTGCTGGAGGCTACAGATGTGCCCAGGGGCAGCAGTAGCACAAAAGCACAGCCTCAGTACCTGCCTGGGAGAGAGGGTCTTGTGCTTGAAGAGGGGCTTCTCATGACCTAACTAGCAACAGGCAAACATCAAAGATGTGAGGTTTTATGCCCTGCAGTGGGGCCAGGGAGGCAGTTGTGCTGCAGGGAGGTGGTGTGATGAGTGACCAGGTGCTTTGGTGACAGGCAAAAGTGTGGGGAGTGAAGTGAAAACAGGCAAAAAAATTAACAGTGAAGAACAGTGCCTTCCTTACCTGGGCCCCATGGAAGAGGGGTGAGGAGGAGCCCATAGCAGAAGCAGTTTGAAGGGTATGAACCAGCCACAAACAGGAGGAAAAGAGCAAAACTGGTGCTGGGAAATAGTTCAGCTGTGAGGATGGGGTGACACCCATCGCAGAGGGTCTTTCTGGGGTTGGAAACACTGGGAGGGATGGCGAGACTGGCTCAGCGGGGATGCTGCAAGCAGCTGCCGGGAACTCGTGGAACAGCTCTCGTGCTTGAGGCTGAGTTCAGCCCAAAATGTTAGAAGATGATTCTGCCTGGTGATGTAAAATGTCCTTTGTTTGGAGACTCTCTGGCCTGTTAAGCAACGCCTGTTCCTCACAAAGCCAATGCTTATTCCCTAGAATACTTCCAGTGGGAAAAAAGGAGGGGAATAAGGGGGGGGGGGAATAAATTCCTCTAAAACACCCTAAACCAATACCTGCTGTGACTAAGCCCTGTGGGCAGCTCCGCAGCTGATTTATATCCTCCCCCTCCGAAGTGAAGAGGTTAGAGTGGAACCAGACGCCGCGTTAACCGTAGCCGAGGGCAGGGAGCGGGCGGGGGAAGCGGGGCGGCCGCTGCCGGGCGTGACGCCGGCTCGGGTTTCCTCGCAGGCAGAACAGAGCTCCCTTTGGCCGCTGCAGCTTTATGGGCTCGCCTGGGTTTATTATACTGACAATGTTTTGAATTCCACATCTTAATTTCCAGAGCGGCTTTGCTAAACTTTACCTGCTGCTTCCCCTCCCTACTCCGGTTTTGAAATTTTTTTTTATTTTTTTTTTTACTACCACTGCCTTAACCTCTTCTTTTAGACTGGGTTATGGTCAAAGCTGCCGTTTTCACAGCAAACAGAGGACCAGAGTTCTCCCTGCCTGGGCTCCAGCTGCAAATTAATCTCCTTTCATAGTTTCATTTTATGTCCACCCACCACATTAACTTAGTCAACACATGGAAGTGAAATTTTTCCATGCAGGATCCTGGGGGTTGTAAGGCTGTGTGGAGCACGTGACTGCCAGCTCCAGAGTTTTCTTGCACCTCTGGGTGAAAGGAAGTTTCCTCATCCCCCACATATGTGAGCAGTTGTCGGTGTGATGTGAAAAGTTTTAACAACTGTAGTCGGTGGAAACATTTTGGGGTTCACCGTTTCTCTGTTTATTTGAAGTTGTGCCACAGTGGCTGGGCAGAGGCAAAGCCATAGGTATGGTTGCAGTACCTCCAGCACTGCCAGACCACCGGTTGGCAAATGAACCAGTTGGACATTTCTCAATGGAGTTGTTCTGCTCTCAGGGTTCATCTCCCTTCCATGGGGAAAGATAGTGCAAGTGATGATGATGCTGGTAAAGATGGATGGAGCCTGCTTGGCCTATGTAATGGATGCACTTTGTACTCCTACATCATGCCTTTCACACGTGGTCCTGGGAGGGCTTTACAGGTGTTTGGGGCACTTGGCAAATATAATTGTACCTATTCTACAGGTTTTAAAGCTCCATTAGCCATACAACTGCTAAGTGAAAGGGACTGTCTGGCTGTGGCTCGGTATCAGAGAACGAGCTGTAAAAATAATTTAGGACTCTTGATACTTTTCCTCCTGTCTTAGTCTCCAGGCAACAGCAAATATTTCTCCTGAATACTCTGGATGAGCAGATGCCAACGTTGATTCACGGGAAAAGGATGTAGCCACGCAAGCCATAGAAATGTTGTTTGGGATGGTAGCCACAGCCCCTAAGGAGACATTAAGCAATATGGAACAAATGCCAATTAAGTTGTTTCTTGAAGCTTTTGCTGTGTTTTCTATAAAGAGATTTCTTGAGCAGTCTTATGTGGTAGCCATTGTGATTTACCTTAATTATAGCTACATGGAGAGAACATACTGTGTTTCACAGCTTAGGACATGCTGCAAGGGCTCTTGGGCATTACTATCGACGTCCGGGTTTACTAAGAAGTTGCAGTCACGAGATGAGGAAAGGTTTTGTTCAAGGCCAACATCAGAGTATAAAAGGTGCACTTCTGATTGGAAAAGGGTCAATGCTCAAAATCAGCAAAGAGCCTCCCTGTTTATTTTGTCTTGGCCTCAGAGCTTCTGTGCTGTGTTTACAAATAACCCCACTCTTTCCTGTGATGAGACTTAGAAATTTATCATGGGATTGAAACGCTGAGAACAAACATAAGTTTTGAGGGTGCCTAGCCAAAAGAACTAGGGGAGCTGCAGAAAATAATTTTCCTCTTAAGTTTAGGTAATGTGGCTTTGGATTCATAGACTGAGTCTTCTGACCAAGATATTTTCCTTCTTCCAGCACTTTTCTGACCAGAAAAACACTTTCAATGTAGGTGACAACAGAACTGGAGATGTTTTTGAAACATCTGAAAGCTTGTTTCAAAAGCGAGCAGCTTGTAAGAACTTGAAGGCAGGCAGCTGGGGGAGGCCAGCGGTCTTGTGATGGAGGCCGGAGACAGGCAGCCCATGGGGTTATCAGTGTATCATCAGGTTGGCAGGGACTTTCTAGTGAGTCATGCAGACCTTCACTCTTAACTGTGACAGAACTGATCTCATTATCCCCAAACCACCTCTCAGGCACAGAGAGTTGTGTAGCGATAGCCTTGAACGTCTCCAGTGCCGACGTGTCCGCAGCATTCCCTTGTCAGGGAATTTCAACACTCAGGCTATTTTAACCTCTCTGTATGTAGCCTAATACTTAACCTGAATGTCTCCTACAGAGGTCTGTGACCATTAACTTTGTCTCCCATCCTCTTTGGTTAATGGGACTGGAGACCAGCTTCCAGGTGAAGTTCCTGCAGAATGGCACATGGTCATTTCAGCTTTCCTACCATCTGTGCTCTTCCCCAGGCTGTTCCCAGGGGATTTGCTTTCCCAAACCTTTCCAATCCTCTCTTCCTATGCCTGCTCAAAACCAGGATGTCCTAAACCCACCCTGGACTTTCATTTTTCAGCCTGGTTTTGTTCGCACTCACTCTCACTTTTGTTCTGCTGTCCTGCCTCTGGCTCTTGTGGAGGCAAGTTCAACCTTCCTGGCCTTAATTGGTAATATGGACAGCAGAAAAGTGCTATGTTAAATTGTATTGGTTCTGTTAGGAGTACAATAGGATGCAGAGTTTGACCTCTTGTGACAGCATTGTACTACCAGCCAGGGCACTGCCCCTTTATACTGGGAGACCCTGGCTCCCCTCACACAACCTGATGGTGGTGGGTCCTTGATTCCTGGGACTTTATTCCCCCTGGGTTGCATGTATGAATATGGATGTGTGCATAATACCTAGCTCTGGTATTAGCACCGTACTCGGCATCCTTAGGCAGTCACCCTGCTGTCAGACTGGGACAGCCTGGGGCCTGCACCAGTGTGCTCAGAGGAAGCTGTGCTCCTGCCCTTTGGTTTTCCTTCCTGAAGGAGAGATGCTCATCCCTGTCCCCAGGGAACATAAGCTTTGAAACATGAGTTGATTTGTTTCCAGTTATCATTATCTTGGTTTACATAAATTACAGCACTTAACAGTGGTCATAAAATCATCCGGCCTTAAAAAAACCTTCAGCTGTAGAGTTTGGCCTGTGACCTCCCTGATCAGTTCATTTCCAACGGGAAAATGTGCAGTGGAAAAAGGAACAGTCCTCTCTTGTTCATCACAAATGTTCAGCTCCCTTTGTATAAGCAGCCAGCTTAGCTGGTTTCCTAGTGTTGGTCAGTACAGGAAAGCACAGTGAGCCTTTCAGCGTGTGCTGCTTCACCTTTCTGTGTAACTCTGTCAAGTTACTTTTATCAAGTAAATTATCCTCACCAGAAACCACCATGTCACTAATATTTACAGTTAAGCTCTGCCCTGAAGAGGAGGCTCCTTGACAAAGCAGTAATGATCCTCTTTCAGGGATGTTGGATCACCTCTGGGTGTACTGCAAGTAAAGTATTTTTTCTAACATCTGTCTCATCTGGAAGCTGAAAGGCGGACTGGCTGGTTTTATGAATCGCTCTTGACCTGTGTTAGGATTTCAGCAATGAGAATCTGGTTTCTAATTGTGACAGAGGACAGATTAGATGCCTAATGTATCCAAAGAAAAAAATAAGCAATAAAATCTTATTTTAGTTGCTAAAACCAGAAACTATGAATCTAAATACCCATAAGGAGTACATGAGCTGGACAACCAGCAACATCAGATAGACACTTCTCCAGCAATGGTACCTGTGCTTTATTTTTGTTAGTGAGTTGGATGGTATGGTACAGATTCTTGGCTCCTTCTTACTCCTGACTCCAAGAGGGAGGGCTAACCTGTAGTGCTGTTTCCTATCATGTTACTGGTTTATTGTCCATAACTTTGCTCTGGGTCATGCTATTTATTTCCTGCAACAGTTTTTATATGAGACCTTATCAAAATTAGTGTAAAAAGATAGTTGACTCACAGCATGCTTATTAGGTCACCGTTATCTGCTCTTCCACATTATTTTTTTTTTCCTTAGTCAGTGTATGACTATATCATCACAAACAACAAGATTAGCAATCAAAACCACTTGGGTTGATAAGACCATAACCCTGTGTCCCACAAGCAATTAAGCCTTGAGCACCCCAGGAAGGTGAGCAGAGGAGGGTCTGAGGCATGGGTGGGTGAAGTCAGTGTGAGATGGGGGGTTTTAGTTCAGTTCAGACACAAAGGGCACTTGATGCTTTCTCTGTAGTGCTGCAGGCACCAGAGAACAAAAGATGGGCTTCAAAAGGTGTGACAGGCAGCAACCTGTCTGGAGTGGGTCTGAGCTCTGGAGCGGGCAGCACTGCTGTGAGGAGAAGAGGGCTGGGCACAGTCACTGCTTGGGGTCAGCCCTTGGTGGGAGGCTTCACGTGGGAGAGTAAAGGCCCTTTGCTGCTGCCATGCTCATCGCTGGCTCCGGCAGAAGAGAGCAGGCCACCTGCCATGACCACTCTACCACCAACGGGGCGCTGGGAGCAGAGGTGCCTGTTCACCAAGGCCAGCTGAAGCAGCACACAGCAGGAGTGGGCTGCTGGCAAATGCGGATCAGATACTCATTTTGCTTCCTAGTTGTGCTTCCCTCTCCTGCCTGCAGCCCAGCTCTCCACCCACCGTGCTTAGCACTCACTCCCTGAGCTGAGGGCTGTCTGGCAGCACCTCTGCCTGCACATTCTTGCAGGGGAGAGACAGAGCAGTGAGATGGGTGCTGTCTCTTCCTCTAGTGAGACCAAAGGATTTAAATTTCCCCCAATGTGCAGACAAGCCACCTGTCTCCTGACCCTGTAGGTTGCCAGCTCTACTGAGAGGCAGAGACTGGCAGGACCATGTCAGGACACAAGCTGGAAGCTCACCAAGCTCCTCCAGCCTGCTGCAATGAGGAACTGTGATTCACCTGTGAGGTGCCCTTCTCTGGCTTTGCCTCCCTTGTCCTTTGCAGGGCAAGGGACCTTCATGTCCTGAAAAGCTCATAATGAGTTATTTTCTAAAAGGCCTGAAAAAGTTCAAGGGGTATGCTGAGATCATCTCCTTTGGGGGATGGAAAAAACCCAACGCCCTTGCATTGCTCTAAGTACCGTCCTACCCAACCTCTCTTCCTCATTGCTAAGGCCACAAGCTTGTATGGCTGTCACAGATAGCACAGATCATGCCTTTGCCAGGTCAGGATTTTTCTGACACATTAACACATAAGTGCTATACTTCCCCACTGGCTGCTAGAGGATTTATTTAGGTAGCAAAATGGGCTCTTTATTCATTAAAAACTGGTAGAAAGTGATACTCAAGATGATAATTTGTATAATTGAGATTTTGAAAAAGTACATTATTCCCTTTTTCCTGGTACATAGAGATTATCTGTGAAAAGGCCAGAGGTGGCAGAACTGTGGATTACTTCGATTTTTGCATGTGTATTCTGTGTGGTCCCACTGGTAGGATTAGGACTGCCATGACTTTTTCCCGTGGCTGGCAATGAGGGTTGACTGGGGATCTAGCCTGTTTCCCTGCTCCATCTACGTGAAATACAAAATGTAAACAAGGGCATGAATACTAAAAAAGTAAAATCCAGTCCAGTTGCAGGTAAGGGTGATGTACAAACTCTTTCTCAGGGCTCTCTGCTGCGCAGAACTGTTCCTGAATGGTTATCATTTGGTCTTCTAGTAAAACAAATCATAATATTCAATATAAATAAACCAGGAAGAAAGGCAGAAACCACAGTTCAGGACTGGGCATCTGAGCAGTGTGGAAACAAGTGCTGGTAGGGGCTGGAGCCTCCAAATCCAGCCAAAGGCCTCTAACTTGCAGACTGTGCTAGAGTTCAGGTGCTTCAGAAATGCAGTGAGGGAGTACTGGAGGAAGAACCAGGAAAAAACCTGCTCCCAAAACTGACTGTATTTTGTCCAGCTCTGAGCAGCTGCTTTGGGTCCTGCTTTTAGCCACTTTGTAAAAGGTTAAAGAATTTAAAAAAAAAATTTTTTTAAAAAAGAGAATGAAATTGAGATCAGGAAAAGAAACAAGAAGTTCCCCCCAAACATGTTCTTGATAGAGGAACCAGATTTTTCAACTCTGGTGCTGTTTGGCCTTTCAGGTTGTCAGCAATCTGTTGCGTGCTGAACAGAGAGGACAGTGTGATGGAAACACCTGTGAAGCAGCGAGAGCCTTATCAAGGCACTGTATCAGGAACTGCACCGCTTTCTTGGCTACTTCATGCACGATACTATGGTTAAACCCAATGGCATGCCTCATCATAACGTGTGCCTTATCGACCTCACTATCTGATGACAACAGCAGCCCTCAGGAGACCAAACTGACATCATCCAAAACTTCAGTAGTTCAGAGCAAAGGCTGAAGTACGTAGCTAGGATACAAGCTCTGCTTGACTGTGTTGATCTGTTTGTACTCAGCTAACTAACTTGCAGGCACTTTACTAGAGGAAGAGAAATATAAAAATCAAGCCCAAACAACTTGTTCAAAATGTTTCTCACAGGTCACCGTGCTGTTTAGCAAATGAATGCAGCAAGCAGAGGAGGTTTATGTCCTGAGCAAATGGAAAAGCTCATCTCCACAGCTTTCTGCAGCTTTTGATGGGGGAAAAGAAGGCCAAGCGAAAACAGTGTCAACTGCCTGGAGGAGGAAAATGGTGCC
>WTSP01012068.1:14901-55310 GCA_025331215.1 Actenoides lindsayi
CACGTCCTGCGGCTCACACCCGAGCTATGGGCGTGCCCCCCAAGTTATGGGGTGATCCCTCAGCTCGGGTGACCCCCACGTCATGCGGCTGACCTAGCCGCGTGTAACCTCCCGCACGCTCAGGCCGGGATCCGGGGAAGCCCAAAGCAAAACAGTGTCACTGCCTGGAGGAGAAAAATGGTGCCACTGGTGATTCACCATGGAGTCCCATTCCCAGCTAACCCAGATATAGTTGTATGTGGCTGTGAGATTTGGCTTCACCTTGTATCAGAGACAGGGGCCAGCTGTTGATCCAGCTGGAGCTCTGAAACTCCAGTTCCTAAGCTTCAGAATGGCTGGTTAACTATCACATTGCCAGTCTCCTTGTTTGGGTGATCCTGCTCATTCACCATGGCAAAGCATGCTGTCTCTGGCCTCCTTTCTCTCATTGAAGATGAGGGGAATTTCTGCAGTCACAAAAATAAGAAACAGAAAATGGAGTAGGCTTTTCTTGTGTAATATTCATTAGACTGCTCTGGTTTTAATTTGCTCTCCCTGTCCTGTGTTCTTGAAAACACCTTCTCTCATTTACGTCAGCATAGATTTACCACACCCCACTTATTTCAGACCTGGATAGCACCATGGAAAAAGATTACCAGCCTTTTGGAGCTGCTGTCTGGGACAAAAGATGATCATATGGAGCTATATTAATTGAGGAACTTTGTATTTGTACAGCACCTATCATGAGTGAGCCTACTCCTGCTTGGAGCTTGCTGTACTACAAAATTGTTCTTAAAAAATATCCTGCTTTTAGTGTCTGGGTGGATCTTTTTTTTTTTTGATTGCAATGCAAGCTTTCAGAGGGAAATGAAGGAGGACTTGAAGGATGAATGCATGCATAGCACCAAAAGAAGGGCCATCCAGCACATGGATGCTAAGTGTCTTTTTACAGCCCCCATTCAGAGCCAGCACCCAGCTCCCTGGGGCAATGCATGGCATGGTGGGCCACACTGCCTGCTGTGACTGTGGGCAGGGGGAGCAAGCCTTCTCCCCCTTCCCTAGTCCACACTGTGCTCTGGAGTATTTTGAGATGTCCCCATCTGTTTTGTGGATTTGGGGAGCTGGAGCAGGCTGCGGAGGGCTGGCAGGAGTCGGGAGTTACCACAGAAGTGAAGCTTTCTGCTGATGCCGTATCTGCTCTCCCTGCATGGAAAGTGAGGTGGCCCAGGGACTCTGGCTGCTGGGACCTGCACTGTACCCTGAGTCCTCTCTGTGTATCTTCCAGAACAAAGTGAATTCCCTGAGAGAATAGCTGAAAAGACTAGTTTAAGGTAATGTGTCTGGTGGATGCTTGTTTGCTGTCCTCTCCCTCTGCCCCAGCTGCTCAGGACAGGCAGCGCAGAAGCCAGGATTAGTGCTTGTCTCAAGAGCTGCAGGCAGGCCACACCGTGGGAGCTGGCTTCCCAAAGAGGTCTCCGCCTTCCAGGACAGTAATCACATCCTCACCATGCTCTCCCTGCACGCATAATGGTAGTTTCTTTCCCTCATGTCACACTGGCCTGTCTCCAGCAGTGGGGGGGACAGTGTGACTAACCAGCCAGGTTACAAGTGTGAGCTACTTCAACAACAAGTAAAGGTTTTGTTGTCCATGTCCATCCAGCATGCAGGGGGAATTACCTGGTGTATGTCTTGCTTTTTTTTGTGCTCCTCAATAGAAGTACAGCACATAAGTTAGCTGAAGCTTATCCAAGCTGTCTCCTAGCCCTACCAAATAAGCAAAGCTGGAACTTCAAGGAAGAGAGGCTCAGAATATTTGGCCCTTTAAACTGCTATAAATCTTTTCTGCTGCGAAAGGATTGAAAGCTACCCAACAAAAGAAAAATAAAGATTTTTTTTTTTTACTGACTCAGTGAAGGCCTGGCTCAAGGGAAGGTCTGGAAAAGAGGTCTGGTGGAAATAAGACTTGCCCCTTCAGATAGACTGTTAGATAAATCCAGCCGTGTTGTGGAACTGTGGGAAGCCTCACAGAACAAGTGTAGGGACCCTGAAGTGCTTTTTTTGAGGCATACTGTTCTCTATTTTGTTGAACATAGTTCTTGGCCTTTATGAACTTCAAGGGGCACTGAGAATGCAATGTGCCATAAGGGGAAGGCTTACAGAAAGACTTGGTCAGAAGATGGAATAATTTTTAGATATCTTCTCCTACAATATTCTCCAAAATATTCCTCCTCTGAAGCACACTTGCTTTTTCTCTGCCTGAGGTATACATCTGTGACGCTTACCTGGCCCTGCTGTATTATTCAGTTACTGCTTTGGTTCATTTATTCTCATTACTGCTAAAAATATTATTAAAAAAATAACTTGTAAGTAAACAACACAGTTGAAGGTGGTCGAGGCCGGGGTTTGGTAAAAAATACCTGTGGAGTTTTTCAGGTTCAGAGAGTTTCTGTCCTACTTTCCTGAAGAGGAAGGGCCTTTGAATGGCTCTTGTGAAATATGCTGATGGTCTGAGCATCCACATCACCCACTCCCCATGACAATTGCCACCGATTGACCACTTGCTGGCTGTCTCCGCAGCAGCCCAGGAATGGGTGAGTCACGGAAACTTTCCTTCGCCCTGGCTGCCTTGCCAGGCACTCCGAAGGAGCTGCGTTGACAACAGAGGTGGAGAGTCAGCGCTACTTTTTCTCATGCTGTGAAGCATCGATCAAACAAAGCTCTTCTGCTTCCACGGACATTAAGGAGGCATTTTTCATGAGTGTTACCTGAATAATGTTGTACTAAGAGAACAATCTCAAGTAGTGCCGGGCACATTATTTTGCATAGATAATTGATTCTGCGCTACTTCAGGCCAGAAAAAAAGTACCATATTTGCAAATAGCTTTAGCAGAAAATGTTCAAAACTGTTGCCATGCTTGGGTGCAGCAGTATCTAAATGCTGGGTTTCATTTCAGAATGATTTTTTTTTTAAATCGTGTTTGGTTACATTTTAATCATTTCTAAATGAAGCTACCCTCTTGGGGAGGGAGGGGAAAACAAAATTAAATAAATTAACAGATTAAGCACTGGGTACTTTCCTGAATAGAGAATTACTATCTGAGGGCAAAAAGCAGGTTCCACTCGATTAAGAAAATAAATTCTTTTTATTTGAGATCTGCCTGGAACGTTAATCAATTATTCACACAGCTCTGCTATTGCGGATCAGATATAAATACCAACGAGCCCAAACAGGGAGGTATTCAGAATGTCACTTGAGGTATTTGCAAGTGGGGAAAAAAAAAAAAAAAAAGAAAAAAAAAGTGTGAGTTAAAAAAGTTTAAAGGAATTTTTTCTCGACAAAGGCTGCATACTGGGAGAAGGTGAGTCCTGCCTAAAATGCCGTCCCTTTCCCTTGAAAGGAGCTTTTCTGCTTTTGTTAGCCCTGCACCGAGGAAACAGTACAGGAGCCAGGGCACAGCTCCCATGACACAGGCAGCCTCGTGACTTTGCAGGATCCATGCAGGTAAGTCACGACCGCCCATAGCATCTCCCTCCCTCCCTCCGCCTGTCCATCCCTGCCCACGCCATCCTTGCCCACCAGCAATCGGCCTCCCCTCCACCATTCTCACTAGGACGGTTCCTATAACAGTTGAGTGTTGCTCGGAGTCGCAGTGCAATGGGTGGATGTGGCTCCACCGACTGCATGTACCGCTTCAGTTCTGGCTCTTGTGCTGTGACCAGAACCAGCGGTGCCAGGGTCCAAAGCACTGAGTTACAGCTGAGCTGCTGCTGCCTGTGACTCAGCACCAGTGAGGTTTTTCAGCTCGCGTGCCTGGGAGGTGAGGTTGTGGTGATGCACTTAAATTAAACAGAGGGGCATAGAAATGAGAGCTGTAGTAGGAGTTGTACCGTGTGTCTGGCAGCAAAACGATAAACAAGAGATCACTGGGAGTCGTCAATGCAGATACCCTCACCTCATCTTGGTCTGGTTCTCTCTCCTGCTTTTGAAAGGGAGGGGGGAAATGTCATGGCCCTGCCAGCTTTTCCTTGTGACAAACACATTCCTGACCTGTGCACTGGAGATCGGTTTAGCTGTGGACGCTGGGAGAAGTGTCACCATGGTGCTGCTGTGCCCACACCCATCGGTAATGGGAGTGACTGGTGGCACCTCAGTCATCACCCCACTTCTCCCTACGTCAAGGTTTTGGAGCTGTGTCGCTCTGTGCCCTGGGGCACAAAGAAGCACCTTTGCAGGCCCAGCTCACCTGGCAGAGGTGGTGCAGATGACTGGAGGCCACCCTGGGTGGTGGCAGGCCCTGGGACACCCCAGGCAGAGGCGGGAAGGGAGAGGGGCGTGCTGAGACGTGCCTGGCCGTTGTCCCCCATCGGCAGGTGGGAAGACAATCTGGAGGAGCTGGTTGTGTCTGCCAGGGACACTGCTCCTTGCATCAGTGCCAGGTGGGGGCTGGCAGCGGGGTGCGGGACGCCCGCCTGCTGCCACACACCCCCTTCCCACAGCCTGCTCTCACCGACCTTCTCTTGATGCCAGCCAGGCTGTGGGGAACAGGACGTCCTGGGTGTTTGTAACCACGCTGCCTCTCACCGCTGATTTTGTTTCTCCGCTGCGGTGGCGGTTCGGCTGCCGGGGTGGGGAGGTGTTGTGGCACTGCCAGGGACATCGTATCTCTCAGCAGGGTGAGCAGGCTGTGCTGCCTCTGCACTCACATGCGCCCTGCCTTTCTTTACCATGTCAAGCTGACAGTATTGGGAGGAAAGCGGGGCTTCTGCTCCAGGTGGAGCCAAGGACATACTGGGTTAGAACAACAGGCCATCTAATCTGGGAATCCTTGTCTGCCAGTGGCCAAACCCAGGTGCTTCCCAAGAACGCTTTAAACCTCCCTGGAGTTGTGCAACGTTATCCCACGGAGAGTGCTGGGAAAACAGTGACTTAAGATGGGAGAGTACAAGGAAAAGTGATGCAAAAGTCTAGCTAATGACGCTCTGGGAACCTTTCTGGTGGCAAGGGGCGTGTGATACCACAGTTATGCAACACTGCCCTTCAACAGGGCGTTATCCACGCTTCCGGAGCTGGTGGATTTAGGCTGCTGCAATACTCCTTCCCGAGGGCACATCTTAAACCCGCTCAAAGACGACAGCTACTGCAGAAGCACAGTGGTGCATTTGTTTAAGGGGTGATCTCCTTGGGACCGCATGATGCCCATATCCCTCCAGGATCTATTCTGATGGCTCATGGGTTCCTGGGTGCAGTTTTGGGTGTTGGTTTCTTCCCATAAAAAAGCTGAATGGCCCACAATTTGCTTTAATGAGCATCTGACTCTCCATACTGTCACAGCAGGTTGAAGCAGGGGTTTCTGCACTGGAGCCCCCTTAATAGAAAAGAGAAGGTCTCTGTTGTGGCACCAGGACACACTGGGATGCTAGAAAACCCTGCCTCTACCAGGGCTGGTCTGAATTTGATGGTTTTCCAGGGTTACTCCTTACACCAAATTTTGGAGAGACTGAATATTTTTGGGGGTAAATGAGTCTGCTCCCAGGGATTTTGGGCGGTGCCACCTGATTGATGTCCTACTGAACCCCATATTTCCTTATTGCAGAAATCAAATGGATTTGTTAGTTGCATTTGGGTTATCCAGAGCCTTGAACGAGTTTTTCTTTACTCAAGAAAAAAGTAAATAAATACTGTTCCTCTGTACCACTGACTAGCTAAGCTGAGATGAGTGTTCTTATGAATGGTGTTGTGGGCTGGTGGTTACCGTAAGGGAGACAAGGCTAGAGCCAAGCTTCGCTCTACGCAGCGGTAAGGACTGGTCTGAAAAATGGATCAAATAATGCCCAGCTCCTTAAAGCACTTTGGAAGCATGTTGTGGTTTTTCTATGGGTTTGTAACACCCTGTGTAAGCCAAGCTTGCAGGTAAACTTTAGAAACTGAGGAAATATGTTTGAGTGCTAAAAGAAAACATTTTAGTACAAAAGGGCACTCAAGTTCAAATTAGATCAAAATCTGGTTTCATTCTAGGAATCATTGAAATTAAGGAAGAAAAATACAGCAAAGAAAAAAAGCCCTGCAATGGTACTTCACAAAATCCCACAAGTAACAGAAAACACTCAATAATATGTTATCAGAAAAAAAGCTCAGTTGTATTTCCAGACAATGAGATAAGAAGATCTGAACACAGCTATTAACTCGTGGGTAGATCTGTAACCCTCTGCTAACAGTAACCGCATTAACTGCACTTAAAGTAACTGCAGAGCACCAGACCAGAGATGATGCACCACTTACACCCTATCTATGCTTTATTTCAAGTGCAAGTAGTACTTGGCTAGTGGGTTGGCCTTGGCAGCTCGACAGCAGAGGTGCAAATCTGCTTGCTGCACTGCTTTGCATTTAGCAATTTGGAAGGCTCTGAAGCCAATTACAGCTGTCTGGCCTGTGTTGTGTGTAAGCTGCGTATTTGATGAGAGTACACATCTTGTTAAGACAGGCGAAAACTGAAAGCGTGTGGGGAAAATGAACTCGAGAGGGTTCCTGGCAGTGTTTCTGCTGCAAGTTGGCTGTTTGAATCAGCAGCTTGTGATTCTTAACATAAACAAATTGCAAAACGGTCTTGAGAAACATTGATTTATGGATTGAACTGGTTACCTCAGGTAGGAAGATATGTCCAAGAGCCTCCCATTTTCAGTAGTAGGGCCATGCCTGCTTGCCACAGACAGACCAAGGTGGCTGGGACAAAACACCATCATGCCTCTATCATTGGCTTGGGTGGCCTGTGCAGAGCACGTGCTTCATGTGGCACCTACCACAACCAGATGGATGCACAGCCCTCATTCAGACCCACAGCATCTGTAACACTGATCTTTGCCCCGCCTTGTTGCCACACCAGGGAGTCTCCTTTGCCTGCAGTGCCCTTCTCTGCTTGAGGCTGGGGCCCCAAAACAGCGGTGCTGGTGGTGGGAATCCAACTCAACCTTCCTGGCCCACTGGCTGTTCCTGTCCTGCCTCACACTCGTTCAGAAACTGTTAATCATCCTGAACTACTTACTGTTTTTTAGTGATCTTAAACAGGCCTTGAACTTGGCTTCCTAGAGGTGAAAACACAATGTCTTACTGTAACTCATTTTACCAACCAATCCTATCCTGAACCCAACAATATTTTAATCACAAAATCCAACCTCAAAACCCACAGCATTTTCAGTTACTGTATTTCATCACCACACAGCTGAAAACAACTCTTTTTTTTTTTTTTTTTTTTCAACCACCCTTGTTTTTCTAAAGTGAATCACAAACCATGGAACTTAACAGATGGAAAAGACCCAGAGACAAATTCTCTCACACTAACCCTGGTGTATCTAATAATGTCAGTAAGAGTAAAAAGCATTTCACCACAGTCACACAGGTATAGCAGAGTTACGAGAGTTAAGCCAGGTAGTCCATCTTAAGCCAAAAAACATTGTTGCCTACAAACTTGTTTTGGTGGTACCTATCAGTCAGTCCTTTGCTAATTAGCCCAAGGAACGGAGACCTTACCTTTTCCCCAGAAGTCAGTTTGACACTCCCATAGATTTTACCACTATGCTTTAGATCCTAGTACGTCCTCGCTTTGTTTCTATTCTTGGCTGTGCCCCCTTGAATCACACCAAGGAATAATTAACAATAAGGTAACTTGGGTCTCAGCCCGTTTGCCCACCAGAAAAACGTTAACCATCAAGGGTGCTCTGTGAGGCAAAGACTGGCCTGTATTAGTCACTCTGGTTAATTGGTGAGAAAACCAGGACATCTGAATTTTAGCTCCCATGGAAAGGCTACAGGATAGTCAAGGCAGAAAGCCTGATCTTTGGGCTGTCACTCCCAAGGGATAGCCACCTTTCTTCCCATGGTGTTTACACTCTGGGAGAATCAATGGGCATTTCACAATCTGGCAAGGTGTTTACAGTTCCCAGCCTCTGCCTACAGATGTGCTGGGATAATGGCTCTTGGTATGTGTTTGGTACTTGTGTTGATGAAGGCGCTGGAAGGAAACACTCAGGCCTGGAGGCCTGTCTCATTAACCGGAATTCATTGACACTGAAGTATATCAGAATCACTCAAGATTTGAAGTCATCTACCCAACAGCAGAAGCCTGGCCCTCAAGAGCAGCTGATGCTTAGGTAAAACGTGAGTATAAGCACTGATGTGTCAGATCTGTGTAAAAACATCCCAGGTGATCAGGGGTGTCCAAGTGAGGCCAGGTACAGGTTGATCCTTGCATTAGGCATTGCCCAAGGCTGGTGCCAATGGTGGCAGTGCCTGTGCCTGGGGCTATCCTGGTGGGGCCAACCCAGAGCTTTCCTATTGCCCCTCTCCTGGGGTCCTTGGACCTTGGGACAGATCCAGCACAGGGCAATGGTGCAATCCGGCTCTCAATGGGAGCTGATTACCCTCCATCATGTCTGGGGGGGGGAGGGAGGGACACGCTTTGTGTCTTCATCAACTTCATGCATCTTCCTATAAGGGGGTTTGCAAAATTAGTGTTCATAAAACCTCCCTCAGCCCCTTTCCTGAAAGCTACACCCACATTTTTCTCATGGATGACTCACTGTTAAAACAAAATATTTCTCCAGCTAGAGTTTTTTCCATGCTATGTATTAGAAACAGATGAACAGCTGCCTTGATATCAGGCTTCTCTGGTGACGTTCAGAGCATGCCTGAGTAGGCCGATGTAGATGAACTTGCACATGTGTGTGCATAGATTTCAACTGTTTTCAGTCTGAGTTTCTCTCTTGCCCTTTACACTCCTTTTCCTTTCAGTTTCTTGTATTTGTTTATTTGTCCCTCTTCCCCTGTCTTCTGCGCCTGTAAAATGTGGGTCCACAAACATTTGCATTCATCTTTCAAGACAACAGTATGAAGAATAATATAAAATGACCTCATCCATTTCTTCATAGATAAATGGAAGAAGAGGATGGACGTCTTTCATATGAGGCAAGAACAGAGAGTTAAACCAGATCAGTTTAAATGAAACAAAGGAAAACATTAGATGAAATAACAGGAAAAGCATCCTCCTGTCTGTCAGATTGAGGAATAATTAGTTTCTGAAGGGCAGTTGCTGA
The DNA here is from genome assembly GCA_025331215.1 of Actenoides lindsayi. Classification (NCBI taxonomy): domain Eukaryota; kingdom Metazoa; phylum Chordata; class Aves; order Coraciiformes; family Alcedinidae; genus Actenoides; species Actenoides lindsayi. Next base: position 23,968 of record WTSP01012068.1, read on the forward strand.
ATGTAGCTTTTTTTGGGTGTGATAATGCTGCTCTCTCCCCAGAGTGAGGTGTGTCTTCATCACTTTGATGTGTGTAACTCTGAGATCAGCAACATGGGAAGCAACAAGGGCAGAGATGTCAGAAATGGTAAAAGGTTTCCTGAGGTGATAAAAAGGCCACCTCTGAGGTTGTTGTGAAGGAAAATTCCAGTGACTGCCTGTGATATTTGAAAGAAACAAACAAGAGGGTTGAGGTTAAGATGAGTTCACGTGTGAAGGTCACTCACCTTTAGGTTAACCCCCACTGGAGTGTCCTCTGTAGTTCTGAGCCATCTGGCCTCTTTTCAAAAATTACACTTTGGGGTTAAAATGAAGGATGCAGAATTGGGAAAAAAATGTTTGTATTTAGGCAAGGGTCCTACAAAGAAGCCAGGCTGGGGAAGTGGTAAAGGTAAGATCTGGGAAACTAACCCACAGTGTAGCAGTTGTTTAGCCCAAAGAAGCACGGCACCGGCCTTGCGACGTGGTGCTGAGGTAATTCATGTCTCCATTCAACCCCTGCCTCTGCCGTATCCCGGCTGCTCCGGGCCTGATGGCTTTGCTGGGCAGTCAAGGCTTGGTAGGTGCAGGGATGAGTGTACCTGCCAGCCCATCCCGATCCCCACTGCCCAGCTGCCCCTGCCTAGCTCTCCTCTATGCAGCAGGGTGGGAAAACAGACTTAATCAGCTCCCTGTGGCCTGCGGGCTGTGCAGGGCAGGAGCAGCCCTTCTGCTGAGCCTCCTGCTCGGCTGTGAGCAGCTGCCAAAGGCGGTGAACAACTCAACAGGCTGAACAGGTAGGGTGAGCGCAGCAGCAGAGCAAGTTCCCCTCACACTCCACCACCCACAGCACCCTGGCTGAAGTCTCTACTTGAATGAAAGTGTGTTAGGTGTGGTAGATGAATTACGCATGAAGAGTTCGTTGCATTCATGGGTACAGCCTCAGCTAGCAGCTAACAGCAATGAATGAGCCTTGGGGCGAGCCCAAGCCAGCTTCCACTCAAGTCAATAGAGGTATGTTCTTCTGGCTTCAGTGGGAACAGGATGAGGTCCTTCATGGACAGCCAAGGAGAGATTAGTCTAATGATGTAATAGTGCTTGTAACTGCCTGTTCAGCCATAATGCAGCTCTTTTGTGAGCATGCATTCTGGCACAGTCTGTAATTACATGATCACATACTACTTGCTGTGCAAGACACCCGCCTCATTTGAAGCGCAGGATGGGAGGCAAGGGCAGAAGGGCTCCTCTCTCTCTCCAGCCCCCATGGCCTTGTCCTGCGTCCCAGGCACCGCTCTACAACAGGCTTCCTGTGGGGTCTTGGGCAAGAAAGTGCTGTAACATGTGCATGGCAGGGATGGCGTTAAGGTTTCACCAGCAACATAAGCCTGGCTTTTTTTTAAATATAGGAGCTTGGTTTCGCAATCTTACTGAGCTCTGAGTATAGCGTTATGCAAAGAGTAGTCAACAGCAATGATGGCCTTTAGGTCTAAACTACTATACAGCCTATCCTGACCCTCGCTGCAGGAGACGTGAAAAACCTTTGGCTTGCCTGCCAAGGCATGGTAGCACACATCTCTTCTGGCAGCAATAGACTGGATTGCTGTTGGCAGCAGTATCAGTTAAAGCAAGAGGTTTTAGCTCCCTGATCTGACACTACACGCTCGCTCTGCTTCTGACCATCTTTCCAATCTCACCTTCTACTTCATTTAATGTGCTTCAGAGGCTTTGCTAGCCTGGCTTCCACCATCCCCTACACTGGTAGCTAAAAAGCTGGCTGAAGATCCTTATGCCCACTGACAAATGGGAGACTTGAATGTAGGAAGAGTATGGAAGGAATTTCTGAAGCAACGACAAAATGGAAGACAGGGGAACAGAGTGAGCTTAGAAAGAAAAGAGCATGTGTGACCTTGGTAGTGGCAGGAAGCATAGGGAGAGATGCAGGGGAGTAAAGGAGCTGCCAGGCATCTAGAGAGTCAGAAGGGAAGAAAACATCCAGAGTAGAAAAAGAAAAGGTTAGGGCATGAAAGTAATAAGCAGGAAAAACAGGTGAAAGAAAACAGACACAACAAAGAAAATAGCTCAGTTAGGAGGTGAAAGCAGTAAAGACAATACAGCATGGCAGCAATGAGAAAGGCTTTGGATGTGTTCCTCCTGCTCCATCTCCTGGGAGCTATATCCTGCTTCATCTCTGGACTTCAGAGGGTCACCCCTGCTGGGCGTCAGCTTTGTTCTGTGGGGACTGACCAGGAAGGGACAAGGCATGACAGCCTTGTGCTGCAGCCCAGCCACTGACCCTGCTCTTGGCAGGGCTCCCTGGCCTCTCTGCAACCCCTTTCTCACCCCAGCAGCCATTGAGCCAGTGCATCAGATAAGGTGTATCAGTTGCTGCACCCAACACTTGTTGACTGGGATGTCTTAGCAGGAGAGGCAGAAAGTGCACACGCTGAGAGGCAGTATCCTGGCTTGGTGCCGAGAGCTCCCAAAAGACAAATATTTTGATGCATAAAATGAACAAACGTAGCAAAAACTGAGTTTGGTCTCCTGCAAGGGCAGCTGGGCTAGGAAAGATGTCAAAAGTGCATCTTCTTCGGGCCCAAGTTCTGTGTAATGCAAGGATGGAGTAATCCCACTGACGTCATTAGGCTGACGCTCATGTAGAACCGGTGCGTGTGGCTGGTGAAATAGGTTAGAGCTGTGTACTTGGAGGTGCAGCTGCTGAGTTCAGTGATAAAGAGGACCTTTTGAAGTTATTTCCGCCCGTGAGCCCTGCAGAGCTCCCCAGCTCGCAATGGAAGAGATGCACTCTGCTCCAGGCATGGCTTGGGGACAGGGGCTGGCCCTGTTTCCTTTAGCACTGCCCACACAAGCAGTTTCCACAGGTCTTTGACAGAAAAATGCTGGTTTTGTTGATGTTCCACATTTCCTGTGGGTAAAAGCATGGTAAAACACTATGTTCCTGGTGTTGTAGGGCCTGCATCAAAATATTTTAGTTTGTTGAATGGAACAAAACAGCTGAGTACTTGGTATGGTAATAGTTGTGACCACTGATCAGCTGCTTGATTTCACACTCAACTTTTTTATTTTGAAGTACAAGATATTATTATTATTGTTAATCATTATTAATTAATATTATTATAACCCCATGTGGGCACTTGACTTTTTATGAAAGCTTTCCATCGGAAATGTGAAATTAAGCGTTGTCCTCAGAGCCATGTTAATGCCTGAAGCTGGGTGTGCTCTGCCACAACACAGAGGGTAATTCTGCGCAGTCATTGTACTGCTGGTGTCCAGCATATTGCTTTGGGACTTCTGGAGTCATGCAATCTGCTAATAAACAGCCCTCGTCTTTTCAACGGATGGATCCCTTTCCTTCACACAGCAATGCCGGTGCAATCTGCCCCACACCCATCACATCTAATCCCTTCTTGGAAGCAAATATTGAAAGAGAATAAAAAAAAAAAAACTCAAAACAAACACCAACACAAGCCGTGAAATGAGGAAGACAGAAAAGTAACGCCCAAGGAGCTTGGCGGAGCCTCGCATCCCCCATGTGAGGAACCGGGCAGCTGACTTCCAGTATCCCAGGTGATGTAATGTTGGTTTAACAGCTGCACACACCTCTGTGTGCTGACGAGCAGAGCAGGCAGGGGCAAGTAGCCACACTAGCAGCTCTGGAAGCCGCTAGCAAGAAATGCACCTTGGTGCGCGTGTGTGTGAAGTGCTTGCCGCGTGCTCACCATGCCCCTTTGATGCTGGGAAGGAACGCTCTGCTTTCTGAACCAAAGCCCACGGCTTGCCTGTGGGCTACGTGGAAATACGAGACAGTGGAAGCATGAAGCAACTTGTCTGTCAGGGAGGAAAAGCAGGCTGAAGTTTAGTTTTTTGTAGCTATTCTACAACACGGTGCAGCCTTTAAGCGAGCTGGCTGTTCGCTGCCCTGCTGTGCTGGCCGGTACCAGTCAGCTTTTGCCCCGACCCGTTGCAGCAGGTTGACACGGGATTACTGTGTTCTTGTCTGAAATCCCACTGCGGGTTTTTTTCCTGTCTTGCGAGGTGCTGTGTTTCTCTCCAGCAGTGTCCCAGAGGCATGACCGGGGACACTGTTCCTGTTTGTGCATCTGCGATGTATGTAGCAGCCACTTCTACTACACGGGAGGCGTAGGGGGTTTTGTTCCTTCTTTCTCCAACACTTTCTGGGTAATGTTTTGTGCATTTGGTCTCAACCCACAGTCCTTTTCTCAGAAAACATAACAGAGTCACCCCAGCTATATTTCCATGGGTGGGTGAGTGTGTTTATACACGCAATATGTGTGTTAAAAATAGCCTGCTTAATTCAGGTAGTATTAGAATATTCCATTACCTGGGTATTAGTTTAGTTAAGCCAGGCAGCAGTTTAAAATGGGTCTTAACTATCTCTGCATAATGCAGCCTGGAAGCAGTTTACCCCTTTTGCCCAGCTCTGGGTGGCCGGTCCCACCGAGAAGAGGGAGCTCCGGGCTGGGCTTCCCCTCCAGCTGCAGGGCTGCTGTGCCTGCAGGCGGAGGAGATGCTGGTCTGCAGTCACTGGCCCTCAGACAGAGGAGACATTGACTGGTGATTACCGCTTCAGTAGACAAATTTACATAGAAAAGCCGAAGGAACATGAGACATAACTGACAGATAAGACTGCCCATTCTCCAGGTGCTGGAAAGCCTGACTGCCCTCTTTATCCAGACACAGGTTTAAATACTATTCACCTCGGCGGTGTGGAGGAGTTTATCTTGGTTGGGAATCCATGGAAATGACTTTTAACCCCTAACATTGTAATAGGTTGCCCAATGCATCTATATAAACATGATGAATATTTATAGTGTAATGATCCCCAGGGTTCATTGAATACCGTAACAAGGACTTTCGGAAAGCAGCCAGAACGCCGGCTCCTCCGAGCTATATTAAGAAAGGTCAAACAGTTACAACAAAATATTTTTAAGTTGGTTTTTTTTATTTATTATATGTATTTTTAAAAAACTAGCCTTGAATTATTTAGCATGTTCCACAAGGGATTATTGTTTCATGTCCCTTTTCAGCATTTGAGATCTGAAGAGTCCCATGAAATAGTCTCTGCAGGGAGCAGACCCCTTTTGTGTTTCCACTGTGGAGCTGCAGCTCTGAAGCGCTTCCGCCCTTCCCACCAGAACAGGCACCAGAACACTGCAGGCAGTAGTGGATTTCAAGCACAGGTCTATGCTGTAAAATCACTATGTACAAACACACATGGCAAGGTCCTGCAAAATTTAAGAGGATGAAATCAACAGCAGGCCACACAAATTTAGTTAAAGTCTGTAGACATTAATTCTGGAAAGCAGTAGACCCGAAAAGAAAAAAAAAAATAATTGCAAGTTTTATGAAGCTACAAAATGCTATATATGGCTTATGGTGTGTTTCCAAAGTTAGGGGTGAACCAGTATACAGGAAAGAAAAAAAAACAACAAAAAAAATCACTTCTTGTGCTCAAGAAATAAAAGATTCTGTAGTTCATTACGTGGCTTGTCTGTGTTGGTGCTGCAGGGCTAGAAGAAATAAAAAGTAATAAAATCTGACTTTGTCTTTAATACCAGCAGATCCAAAGCTAAATATGCAAAGGCGCAGTTCTGTTTTGTAAGATAGTACCATTTTTCCACAGCCTTTTCTCAGAGAAAAAAATCCCAGACTTTCAGGGTGAGGCACAGGATTTTACAGTTCCCTTTTCAGTGGCACTTTAATTCAGAAATGTTTTCAGCAACTACAGTATATTTGGGGAGGCTCATGTATCCTTAACAGCAGAGGTGGAGAAGAGCTCATTAGTCATCTAATGCTTCCCCAGGGCAGCAACAAGCTGCACTCTGCATTGCATCTGCTGATGCTCAACATGGGACGCAGCACATCCCAGTCCCGGGGGAACATGGGGACCACAAACCTGCCTGCCTGCCCCATCCTCCCATGAGTCACCCACTGCCGTGGGCATGTGCCTGCTTTGGGCACCACATGCTGGCAGGGGAAACCGTGCAGGTGCTTCCAGCTTCATGGAGCTTGGTGGGCAATAGTGTGGGCTGGGGATCCCAAATGGTGGGCTGGCATTTTTTTTTGTGTGTGTTTGACCAGGAAATAAAGCTTCTGGGATCCACATTTGCCTCCTCTGGGAAGGTTTTGCTGGTTTCTGGGGAGGTGCTTTCTGCAAGAGGGCATACAGAATTTGCTGAGTGAAATGGGAACAGCCCAGTGCTGGAGGCTGACTCTGCAGCCCTACCACAGCAGGGCATCCCCGGCGGCCAGGCTTCCTCTTTCCTGCCTGCCTGGTGGCATCACGGACCACAAGCGGGGCCCCATCCCAGTCACCTTACTGGAATGCATGCGAGGAGATGTCCGTTCAGTTTGCAGAAACCACCAAGTTGCAAAGATTTTTTTAAAAACTTATGATCCAGTTTGGCTAAGCCTTTATGGATTAGCAAAACGGGCTGGAGAATTACCAGAAGTTGCTGCCTGTCATCGTGTCTGGTGCTTCCTGCTGGGGCCGGGAACACCAGCCACCCTGCCCTGCTCGCGGGAATTGCAGCAGTTTCACTTCCACGCCCAGCCCAGGGCAAAACGCCTGTAAGCTGCAAGAACAAAAAGTAACGGTTTAAAAAAAAAAAAAAAAGAGAGACATGTCCCAAATATTTCATAATCCAGAGGAGATTTACCAGCAGAGGCTACGGCTGACCAAAAATGGACAGGCTCTGACTGGGATTTGGTATGCAAGGAACCTGTAGCCTGTCATTGTTGGGTACAGTCAGTAAAGGTGGTCTCCAGGAGGATGCCGAGGTTTGAAGAGGACAGGGGTCTGCTTGTGTTTCAGTACAAACCCCTGGAGGGTCCAGCCCCTCTCCCCGTACAGGACCCAGCCTCTGCGGCAGAGTCACAGACCTGCCCGGCCCGCCTCGCAGAGGGGCCCTTTGCTCTCTCGCTGCCCTGCCTTGCGCACTCCTGAGGGTCACAGCTTTGAGCCGGCTGCTGCCACCCTCCTGCCAGCCCCGTTGTGTCCACGAACAGCAGTGCCAGAGGGGTGTAGTCTGGGGCACATGCACCCCACGAGGCCACCAATGGGCCTGTTTCTCTGGAGTGACCAGCACCTGACGCATGGGTCCCAGCTGTGGGAGACAGCCAGATGCGAGGCTGGGGCAGCCACGGTTTTGCTTTGGTCCCACCCATGTTTTTCTGCATCAGACGTGACTGCTGTCACACTTTATCCATCCATACAAAACCTGTACATATAGAAAGTCTTATTAAGAAAGGATTGGTCTGAATGTTGACACATGTTTTGGGGGAGGGAAACCTTCTTTTAGCTGAACTCCTTCATCCACCTCTAGTGCGTCCTCTGCCCTAAAGAAAGGGCCGTTCTCATTCACTTCTTTCACTGCAGTTAATTAGTAAGTCCAAGCCAGTCTGTCCTTGGGAGCTGGTAGTTCCCTTAATCTCTCTGTTGCTAGGGCATGCTGACATGCTCCACTGGTACCAGTTCCAGCGTGATGTGGGGGATTGTGGAAAGAAAGGGGAAAGGGAAAGGGCTGATCAAACAGAGTCCGATTTAAAAAAAAAAAAAAAGGGAAAAAAAAAAAAGAAAAGAAGCTCTTTTTGATGAGGCTCAGAAGTCCACAATGGGGGAAAGCACAGGGTGAATGATAAGGCCTAAAGGAGCTCATTAAATTGAGGCAAGCTGAGCGGAGTTATCTTATTTCACTCCCTTTCTCCTGCCACCCCTGCGATGGAGAACTCTTTGATAAAAAGTGGGGGGGGCAGGATCACTTCCTTGCAAAATGGTTGGTAGAAATAAATGTATAATTGTTTTCCTGAGAGGTTTTGTAAAGCAACCCTTTAAACATTTGTAAAGTAAGCTGGAGCCTCAGCAAAAGGTGCTGCTTGACAGAAGTGTAGGCTGCAGGTGAGAGAGGTCCCATAGCCCATTACCGTTTCCTCCTCTCAGCTCATCCAGCCTCCTGAGAAATAGCAAGGGAAACGTTAAGTAGGACATGTGGACCTCAGAGATGATAGAGGTCAAATCTGAATGCAAATGTGAAATGTTAGCCTTGGAAATGGTGTTGCTTACTTTATTTGGCTTGCACCAGCTTTAAAGAAAAAAACCCAGCAGAGCATATGAGATGAAAAGATCTGTGCAAGGAAACAAAGTGCTTTTGGGATCTCTGGTAAGTGCTTTTCTCTGCCTGTGGCCAGTGTTTGCTGCCTCAGGAGAACAGCGATCCCACCACAGCGTGTCTCAGCAAGTGCAGATACCTTGAAGAACTAGAGAATGCAAAAGGCTGCAGGCTGATAGGGGAGCTTCTTAGAAGTTCTGTGCTCAGAAGAAGAAACCAGGATAGGGCTTAATCCCTCAATGTCAACAAGGACAGTGGCAGTGTGGTGACAGCGCATTCTTTCCTTTAAGCTGAAAATTAGCCAGATTGCTTATCAGGGCTGTATTTTTCAGAGTCTGTGTAAATGGTGGATCACAAAACAGAAGTGAACACCTGCCCCATGCATCCTCTTGCTTATGAGTATCATGAGAGGAGCACTCACTTGATGTGAGGCTTCTCTTCTTGCAGGGACAGAAAGGGGTGGCATGGCTGTGGTCCTGCGGCCAGCAAGGCGCTGGGCACTGGATTGGGGTGAGGGGAGTAGTGGTGGCAAACCGCACCTTTTCCCTGCAAATTCTGCCAGCCTTAGCTAGAAAATTTTCACAGGTTCTTGCTGCTTTCGCTTGATTCTTTCCTCCATGAGCCCTAAAGGAGGCTGCTTTTTTATGAAACCCACCTCATGCTCCTTATTAAAACACAATCTATTATTGTAAAAAATTATGTTAACCTCCCTTGCCTGGAGATCCTTCTCTCCACCTTAATGCCTCCCTCTGGCCAAGAATTCCCCTCTTGCTGTGCAGGTGAGGCACATGGACTGCTCACTTCTACTGCAAAAGATAGAGTTAAGTATTTCAAAAGATAAGGCCAGCCTTTAAATATGCAAATATGTTTTTATTAATCTCTCCTACATCTAGTAGTTTCCTCTGCCCTCCAGCTATAGGAGCTCACAGGGACCCTTGCTGCATGGAGATTTTCCACATGGCAGCTCAGCCTGAGTACAGCTTTACTGTTTTAATCTCTTTCAGGTATCAGCCCATCCTTCTGCAGGCTGTTGTAAGACAATCCTTTTCTTGCTGAGGGATTCCCTCTGAAGAGGGATCAGGTGTTTGGCATCTAACACATCCCCCACTCTCATTTCTCTGTCCTCCAGTCTTTCTATCACAGCTTATGCCATCAGGACTGTAGCCAAAGGTATGATGAGACACGGTGGGGTGAGGATATGTCACAGTTGTCCCTTACTTTCCCTAGCTGAGCCGTGCTAGCAAACAGGCTGGTTTTGCTAATGTAATCTGAATCAGCAGATGCATTCCTCACATAAACATAGCTTTAGATAGTGGGATGCACTGGTAGGGAGAAACTTTGTTTTCTAGGCACCTTTCATTAATGTTGGTTATCGTATATTCACATGCTTGTGGGTGTGCAAATCGTAGCTGCTGTTCCTTCATTCACCCCACCCTTCTCCACTCATTCCAGGTCTCATGCAGAGCAGGCAAATGCAAGTTCAGTGAGGCTTTGGTTGCTCAGTGTGATAAGAAATTGTTAAACAGAGATGGAGAGATAGGCCATTGTAGTCATCTGGCAGAAGAGATCTCATCCATTACCATACACCACTCTCTGGTTTATTTAGTCATTTTATGCCCATTTTGTACCTGGTGTTAACAGTGGTAACATGTGCAGGACAATGGAGAAGTTGTCTGTTGTTTGGGAGATTTAACACCCTTGTCGTGTCCCCACCCCCCATCTCTTTGACAGCTTGACAACACAGCCCTCTTCCTTCTTTCCAAGCACGGTGGGTTTTTTCCTTGTTTCTTGACAAGTAGTCGCTGATGCTTCCTTATAAAAACAGAGCGAGCCATGCACTTTTGCTTTTTAAATGTGATACATTAGGTGCCTCTGTGCATCAGTCTCTTGTGGCATGGGTCACACTTGATTTAGGCATATTGACATGAGGAAGAAGCAAGACAACACAAAACAAGATCCAGTGTCTGAAAGCACAACAAATTCAGACCAGAAGTCATGTTACGAGTGTCTGAATGGGGGGATGCTATGCTACTGGCGCAATTTGCCCACACTGAGAAGGAAAGGTAATTTTTCGACCATGGGAAATTTTCAAGCTAATGTTGGATAACAACCGTGTTAGTGGTGGCCTACACAGCCATGATGGTTTGCTCCTTCTGGTGATAACCTCTAACAATTCATTAATATTGTGTAAGTTTCCATATACCGCAGTTTATCAGCAGGGTATTCTGTTATTTGCTCTATGCTCTAGGTCATCGCTTTGGTTTAACAGCATTTTGCAGTAGTGAACATGTCCCAGTCTAGGGTCTAGGAAGCGCCTGGGGTCTCAGGCTTAACTAAGACCCATGCAAGGCTGTCTTCTCCTCTCTGACAACTGGCTGACACTGCAAAATGCACAGGAACCCTAACAACAAAAGCAGCAGAATGGGAAGGAAGGCAGCTCACGTCTAGCCAAGGGGCCAGCTTTCTCTGCTTGTTCCTTTGAGTGTCCCCTTCTGGAAGTCCCTGCTTGCATGGCTTTAGTATCAACTGATGTTTTAGCTGTTCGTTTATGGTGAATCATAACTAAAGGGAACCAAAGCGCTATCTGAAATTCACTTCCTCTTGGGCAATAGAAAGCCCGTCTGAACTCCTTCCCCTTTTGGCTGCTTATGCTGCTCTTTTGAAAGAGCACCATTAGAGCGGTTTAGCACCACTGTGTTTACAGCACTGCTGCTACAGCTTCGGCTTCCTCAAGCAGCGAGCGTTTCAAGTTCTCTTTACCGATGAGAAGAATATGTGACGACAGAAGGCAAGCTAGAGTTTCTCTGCAGTCAGGAGTTCAGCATGATCACCTTACTAGGGAATTTTGAGTTTTTCATATGTATGAAAACAAAAACTTGTTCCCTGCTCCATCAGCCTAGTAAGTTCCGCTTTCAAGCTCGGCAGGCCACCAGAGAGGGAAGCCAGCAAAAAAAGTACCCAAATGAGAAGTTTTTCTAATGAGCAGTTGAGATGAGTTTGAAGAATACTTCTGGCTGTAAACATCTCTAGCATTTGGGACTATGTAAAATTCAGATCTGGGTTAGAAGAGTTTGTGATTTGCACCCATCATAGTAAGGACAGGAGGTTAAACAAACTGACTAGCAGAGACTGGATGTTCCTAGGTGGACCCAACAGTTGGTGAGAGGTGGAAACAAAGGTGACGCTTCCGATCTTTCCTATACCAAGATAAACCATCAGTGATTCCACTCAGTTATTAAAAGCAAGTAATTTGGATCTTTGGCATGTGAGAAGTTTGATGTAGAAAGCACCTTGGAGGGAATAGCACCAAGCATTGGTTATCTAAAACCTAGAGAGTTCATAGGAGATGTAACAACAGATCAACTCAGAGAAGTCATAAGCTCTTTTCTGATCTCAGCCTTGGGGCAAAAAGGCTGCAGAAGCTGGGCTAGATATGTGAGGACAAAATAACGAAGGTCAAGCAGCAAAGCGTGATCCAGTTAGCAAGAGACTTTAAGGTAACAAGTAGTTCTTCGATCACTGTTTTAGCATCAAGAGGGAAACCCAGGTGACTAAAAACAGGCTGTCCAGTGGGGAAGAAAGGCTATGGACAGGTCATAGCTAGAGTCCTGGGGTGTTTCATACCTTTTTTGTGTTCGTTATTGCTTCAGGCAAACATCGCAGTTAATGCCAATGACACAGTGGGGGTTAAGTCACAAATCTAGAACAAAAACTAGGTCAGAAGATCCTTCAGATAGTATTCAAGTCAGCTGGGCCAGATCAATTTCATCCTAGGGTAATTCCTCCAGCCAGTGATTTAACTGCAAAAGCTCTGGGCATAACCTTGCCTAGCTTCTGGGATGTTACAGAGCCCAGAGATCGTACTTGGAAGCCTGGAAAAGTGCAGACATAGTTCCTGTCTTTAAAAGGGAAGAAAGGAGGAGCCAGGGATTACATATTGTTCAGTTTAACTTCAATTCCCGGAAAAATACTGGAACAAACAATCAAACTTTGGTAAGCACCTAAAACAAAACAAAAGAGATGAATAATGGCCAGCATAGATTTGTCAAAAAAGAAATTGTGTAAAACAGGTCAAATTTCCTTTTATGAAAGAGTAAAAAAATCTTGTTGATACAGAAGAAGCAATAGTAGTCCTATACTTTGACAGTGGTGAAGCTTTCATCACAGTGCAATGTGATACTCCTAAACGAATTAAGGGAACCTGTGGTAGATGGAGCTGATCTAGGATGATGCAATATTGATTGGAAAATGCACAGAGAGAATCATTATTAGTCATACTTTAAAAAGGGAAAGGTGGATCAAGAAAAGCTGCTTTTGAGTCTATACTGGGACAATCTGATTTAAGGAGATTATGAACAGCTTGGACAATGGAATAGAGAATACCATATTCTTGGCTACCACAGAGCTGGAATGGGACTATGCATATACTGAAATATAAAGCTACAGTTAAAAAGTATTTTGACAAATAGTCTTAAAAATAGAATTCATTTCAGTAAGGACAGTTCTTAGTTTCTATACATGGGCATCACCAGGAATATTCAAATCTATTTATATAGGGTGGTGAATTTTTGCCCAAGTAGCAACTCTACATAAAAAGATCTGAGAGATGTTCTAAGTCACTATCCAAATATGAGTTAATCGCTAATGCAAAAAGGGCAAATGCCCTACTAGGATGTGTGCATAGGCATGTACCCTACAAATAATCCTTCTGCTCAGCTCTCTGTGAGGCTGCAGTTGGAGTGTGACATCTGGCCCTGGGTGCTATGCTCAAGACAAGGTCCAGAGGACAGCTGGGGGATAATCAGAGGTCTTGAAATCCAGAGCTAGGAGGGAAGAATGAACAAACTGACTTTCTTTAGTTTAGAGAAGACTGAGGGAGATAGGGTTACCGCTGTCAAATATGTTAAAGGTGGCCGGGAAGAAAAGGGGAATAAACTGTTCTCTGTATTTGTGATGGATAGGACAAGTAATGACCTTAAATTACAGAAAAGGAGGCTGAGGTTGGATGTTAGAAGGCAGCAAGCAGTAAGGATAATGACACACAGAGTAAGTGAGGAGGGTGTGGAATCACCATCCTGTGTTTAGGAAGAGGTTATACAAGCATTTGCCAAGGATGACATAAGTATAACGATCCTGCCTTGGGACATAAGTCTGGACTAAGTGATTTTCTGAGATCCCTTCCAGCCGTATAAGTCTCTGCATCTCTCCTGGCTGCTGGAGGAAGCAAGGCTGATGTTGTGGGACATTGCAAGTGCTCCACGTTTGTGGTTTGTAATGCTCTCGTTTGTGAGTGAGAGTCAAGAGCAGTCCTGCAGAAGTTGTATGTGCTGCTTTCTGGTCTGGAGGAAAAAAAGCTGCAGTGGCAGGTAAAGTCACCGAAGACTGAAACATCCCTGGATTATGAGACTATAGTCCTGTGTGTTTTATCTCAGATTTAAATGTCTCTCATCCTTACGTGGTGATGATACATGACACTATCCTTGAAAGCATTGATCTGTACAAACCAGTCTGCTACGCTGAAATGCTGTCACTCTGACTGTTCCTAATCACAGCCTCCTACAGAGCCAAGCAGAGCTGGCCGGCCAGCTCTGTTTAATTCAAGAATGCTTGCTTCCATTTCAGTGGGAACTGGGGCCCAGTTCAGCCCGTAACCCTGGCACCGGTGACGCAGGCTGGCACTAGCAGCGCTGAAGCTGCCACAGTCTCCATCAGACGCTGGGGAACAGAAATATGAGCAATTGTGTTTTATGTGGAGTCCCTGCGGGCCATTAGGGACGGAGCTTGCTAAAGATTATTTTCTGCGAGCACTTCCAGAAGTTTGTGTTTCTCTAGGAAATCAATGGAAGAGAAGTGGAAAATCGTACAAGCAGGAAGGACAGAAATACTCTTTCTTTTTTTTTTTTTTTTGTTTCTAAAGACAGCTTTTACAAACATTGGTACATAAATAGAAAAAAAAAAAAAAAAAGAAAAAGGAAGGCTTAAAGAGGTGGCTAACCCAATGTCCCTTGAAAAAAATAGCAGAGAGCAAACACTGAAGTCCTTTAACTCTGTGTCATAATTTATAGCAGGTTTCCAGTTGTGAAATCTCTCAGCGATGTGGGACAGATGTTATGGTGAGGAAAATAAAACAAACAGACAAGGGGATGGGAAATGCAGAGAAGATGAAATGACACCGTGTTGTAAGCCTTATGGGAAATCTCTAAGCGGCTTTCCAAAATACTGTGCTGGTGAGCAATTAGGAAGCGAGACGAGACGAGCTATATAAACAGAGCCACTAGAGGTCTGTAACCAGTCCCATGCACTTTCCACAGTGAGCATGACTCTCAAGGGCAACTCTGGGGAGGGGACTATTTCTGCCCACCATCTTCTAAACGATCCCTTTCATATTCTGTCCAGAGCCATTTACGCAAGAAATGCACACCAGTGGAGGTTTTCCAGTGCTTGTTCCTGTTCCTATGGCAGTAGATCAAAGGCAATAACAATACAGAGTTAATTAATTCAGGAGAAGGAATTCCCACTTGCAGTGATCTTAACCCAGCAGAGGAGGGAAGGTGTCAATCAGAAGGGCAAAATGGACTTGTGGGTTGTTGGGGTTTCTTTCCCCACTAAGGAGTTCAGGAAGGGAGTTAAACAGTAAAGGTCACCCGAGCTTCAGAAAAAGTAGAGGTTTATATATAACCAACAACCTATAAGTGTGCATGAACCATCCAGCTGCAGGGAACCTGGGCAAAACCTGGGCCTACAGTCTTGTAAAAAGAAACTGCTCGAAGGGAATCATATTTCCCTATCCAGGTCAAGTTTGGAGAGTATCCCTCTCAGCCTTACTCCGAGTGCTCATGCCCACATCAAAGACCAGCAGCATCCTCAATGGCAGCAAAACCTGCCAAAGGGAAAGTTGGGGAGGATCTCATCTTCACCTGCAGCCTTCCAACTTTGTGTAAATCACAGGAGCAGAGGACAAAATGATTGGGAAGAATTATTGACCTATACACAGAGCAGTACAGGCAAAAATCCCTGGACAGAGCTAACAACAAATAAATGAAGAAAAGGCCTTTTGGGAGACAGAGAAAGAGGCTGGGAACCTGGGATTTCTAGAATGCCTTACAGACCAGACAGAAAGAAAAGAGAGGAAGTTTCTTGATATTACTTGAGCTATAAATTACCATGCTAGTAATCTGATGCAAATCTAGAACGGGGGATCTTAAAGAGGCCATCAGAGAATGAAAAAGTGGAAAGAATGATTACTTGTCCATCAGATCAATTCAGAAATTGTTTCCTACCTGCTGCCTGTCTTATCTTTGAACTTCAGCTGACACCAACCCAATGGCACAAAACATTAAGACTCTGACACACGAGAAGCATTACATTACAACATCTTACAGCCAGTCATGTGGGTTTTAGCTGGAACCATGCATGCGCTTCCCAGCACCACACGTGGTAAATGTTCTTACCTACACAGAGACCTCTGTGTGTCCATTCATTCCGACACACCAGCTGTGCCCACACTGGGGCTCACGCCAACTCACGTGTGTGTGCGTGTGGTTTCCCATCATATATGTTTTCACTGAAAGAGGAAGGTGGGGAAGAATGAGTCTTTTGATTTCTAGGAATACCCTGAATTGTCGTGTTGTATATAGATCTGGAAAAAGGAAGTCTTGCCATTTGGAAGAGAGTTTGGGGGCTCTGAAGAGGATGGTCCCTTCATGCTGGTAATAATTTAATTTCTCTCTTTACTGGATATTGCCCCACTTGCAGCATGGCTAAGGACAGGCTGTATAAGGCCTAATTGCACTCCCTTACAAAACTTGGTAGGAAAACCCTTGACACCTTCAGACGCTTTTTTATGGGCTTATCATGTATCATATGTTCGTGTGTTTCCTTGGGAATTATACTTTTCATAGTCTTTAGCAAGAGTTCGGTCCCTTTGCTAAGACATTACAAGACACATGAGCTTTCTCATAGGCTACCGGGTCAGACCCCAGAACTGGTTAGTCCGGTCTCCTATAAAGCACTCCCTTGGGTTGCAGGGCTTGGCAGAAGACCAAAGGCTAAAGGCTCAGCTTAACTACAGCCAGCCTCTCACACGCAGCCAGCGTGCCTGAGAGGACAGTGAGAGGACAAAAGCCCCAAGCAGGTAGGACCCATGTGCTGTAACAGAGGGAATGGGGTTAGTCTTAGCCTCAAGGAACTTCCAGAAGGAGATGAGGTGATGCCTGCTAGTGACATTGCTTTTGAAATAGGAGATCTTAAAATTCATTATTTAAAGAGCATTATTTTTGTTATCTTATAGCCAGCAGGTTCTTTTGGCAGATGCCCCTCATCATCGCACTTCAGATGTTATCAGGGTTCACCAGTATGGTGCTAGGGAGTCTTTGGACTACTTGCTTCATAGCTGGAACTTGGAGCCAAAATACTTAGTGTAACCTGAGCCTTAAAGGTTTTACATGTTATTAAGCAAGCAAGCTGCAGCCTGCCGTGTTCCCCCTCCTTTCTTGAGGGTGGCTAAAGTTCTGAAAATATGACATATGCACACTACCTTTTAGGTGGCTTCACAAGAACATATCTACATAGTGTAATTTTTATGTTAGTAACACACGTGAAAAGAATGTGTGAAGCCAAGGAAAGTATGCAAAGACTCGTAATAGTTCCGAGTTTAATGATACCGAGATAAGAGGCTGGCACACCGCACTGTAGCTCACAAGCTCCTGGTGTTCTGGGCCAGCCTTTGAGAAGAAGGCTGAAGAGCATTTGCCTCCCGTGTGCCATTTGTCTTGTCAGGAATGTGCTAAAACCAAATCACTGTATACTTGTAGCGATGGCTGGAGCTGGCCCAGTCCCCATGCATGTGAGATTAAGACATTCTGCTTTTTGTGGTCCTTGATAACATGGAACTGTCTGTTATGGGTGGCTTGGATTTTTCTCGGGGGCATCATTGGTAAGTACAGGCTGATACCTACACCGTGAACTACCATACCGTAAAACATCGGGAATTCTTTTGTTTTACCTTAAATTTGAGGGTTTTGAGGAGGAAAAGGGTCCTGATATAATTAATTTTTTTTTAAGGCAAAAGTGCAGCATTCCAAGGAGTATTTTTACCTGTAAGATAACGATTGACACTCTCAGGTAGATCTTCAGCTTAAAACATCTTTTGTTGGGCTCAGTGCTTTTCCTCTGCCCTCATCATCCTCCTTTGCAATCCCAGAAGATGCAGGGTGGTATGTTCCTGAAGGCTGCCCTAAAATAATCATCCATTCTTACCTCAGCTGCATTAATGAACCCCTTCAAACAACAAGGGCAATGCAATAGGTGCTTACGTGAGCAATAGTCAGCCACATGTCTGTGCTCCAGATACCAGGTTGGTTGTGAAGCAGACAAGCTGGGCTAAGCATTCCTGGTAACACTTTCCTGTACCAGCTGTCTCAAGGAGCTGTTACAGGAGGTGATGGTCAGGTGGTCGAGGAGAGCTTTCACTCCCTCTTTCCCCTTGTCATGCTCCAGACATCTCTCCCAGTGAGGAAAATGCTATTAAGTCATTTTGGTGCTTCTGTAAACTCCCATTTTCTTGACCAATCCTCCTGTAGCTTGCCAGGCTGCTTCCCAGGTCCCAGTGCACTGTAGTTTTTGGCTAGGTGTACAAAATAAAGGCAGAGAAATGAGTGGCTAGATCACAAAAGCATATTCTTGTTGACTGGACGTTTTGTTCTGCAAGGCTGATGAGACAGCCTGAATCATACTGTTCCTCCCACACAGAAATCCTCTTCTGCTATAGTTATGCCTTGCATAGCTAATAGCTTAGTAATCGGCATAAAGCAACTTCTCCACAAAGCTGGGGAAAACCCTATATCCCAAGTGGTAGAGAGTGTTCAAATGCCACCTTCTCCAGCTTTAGCCCCATACTGACACCTCAGACATTGACACCATGATAATCATTATGAGAAGTGCTCGTGTAAAATGATGTGATGCAAAAAGTGCTATTACATCTCCCTTAAACAGCCAAGCATAACTGGAATGGCCTGTTAATGTTTTGGTTACTCTGCATGCTTTCACATGAACCTTTCTGGGAGAGTAGCAGCAGTGTAACAAAAGCAGAAGAGGTTGTGGCATCACTCAAATCCACCTGCTGCTTCTTACGGGCATGTGTGATCAGAGGGGCTGGAGATGGAACCATCACTATCTCCACTGTGGCTCATGCCTGAAGTTCACATCTATCTCAACAGGTGAGTGAAGGCTTTCTGAAGCAGCCCAGGCACCGGCAGGCTCAGTGTCCTCATGCCCCTGCAGCAGCTCCAAGGCATACAAAGCAAGCATCATTTTGCTTACTGCCTGACAGAGCCTTCCTGGTGTCTACGTGCCACGGTTGCACATGAAATCCATCCAGCAGTCACCACTTCGGGCAAATGGATGGAAGGGAGAGGGACAGCTGGAGCAGAGGAGAAGTTGGTGGTATCTGATGGGTAGCTGGCCAGGAGTCACCAGACACTTATCTGGCGACTCATGTGCATGTGTTGCAGTGTGCAGCAGAGGTTTGGTGTGCTGATCATCAATGCAATATGGGATAAAGAAGAAAATTTTGTCAGCATATGGAAGAGATTCGGGCTGTGAAGGGGTGGGAAGAGCTGTCTCAAGATGGTCTTTTGTGTGCAAGCTACTGTGACAGGAACTGCCACTCTTTCTCTCTTATGTCTAGGAGTACAGGGGCTGAGAGTCCTACAGTTAAAGCTTATGAACCCATAAGCTTTAATAAGTCACTGAATTCAGTGCATTTTCATAGGGCAAGTCTAGCCCAGCAACTTCCAGTCTGGTTTAACTGTGTCCAGGACACTCCTGCAAAACAGGACGACTGTTTCCAGTGGCTCCTTCAAGGCAGGTAAAGAAGTGAGGTTGGTGTGGCCATAGCCTCAGGTACCGACTGTGCTGGGGCTGCATGGGGACTGGTGGGGACACTGGATACTTCTGTCAAGACTCTGAAAATCTGCTGTCCCTTGCTCCTAGCACCAGCTCTGCTACACCATCACCACCCCAGCCCCCTCTCCCCAGGCTCTTGGCCTGTCTGGGCAGTTCCTGGCCATGTTGCCAGCCCATTGTCCCTCCACAAGAGCACCTGCCCGGCACCCACCTCCCCCATGCCCACCACTCCCAGCAGCAGCTGCCAGCCAGTCGCACAAGTTCATTTTGGAGGGCTCTCTAATCCCCTCCACCCTGGCGCCCCTCGCTTACAGCACCACAGCCGGTTCCAGCTTGAGATAGCGGACTGGCTGCCAGGTGACCCTGTCTTAGTGTAAATATTTTGCTTTTGCTGGAAGGAAATGTGACACACATTTGGGGTGGAAGTTATCCAGAGGCTGCAACCTCAGGAGCCAAACCTCTGGGAAGCCCCCGCTGTGGTGGTCTCGAGGTACTGGCGCTGTCAAACACATTGGACTTACCCTCTCACTGTTCCCCACCAGGGTTCAAACTGATTTTCCTCATGGTGACAGAGCAAGTGCAGCTGGGGGTCAGTGCAGCTGGCAGGAGTGAGGTGCCCACACTCCCCAGGCACAGCACAGCTCACCTGCCCTGGCACACCTCACAGGCAGCCAAGTACTAGCACAAAAGCAGGTCGTGGTGGAGAGCAACAAGCACAGGCATTTTCCAAAGTCTCATCCAGCTTAGGAGCAAAGATTCCATCAGAAAAAAAAAAAAAAAAAAAGAAAATAATCACACAGTGATTTAGATCTTAAAGCACATGACTGTGTAAGCAGCCATGGGTAAGGTGGCTGTCCCCAGCCTTCTGCTAATGGGCCTGGCCTATTAAAACTGTAAACTAAAATACCAGTTTAGAGCCTGAATGGATTTTAAAAGCTGGCCTCTAGCTGAGGGGTTTGCACTGCTGGTTTAAACCCAGCTGTCCCTCTCCTTCACCTGGCTGGAGGCACTGCCCTTCTAATCCCAATTGGAGTCACTTCTTGTGAAAATGACTTAGAGGTACCCTCAAGAGGATCAGAAGCAAGCTCAACCCTTCTAGTCTGTCGGGGAATTTTCCCACTGGAAACTGCAGCAGTGTTCTTAGAGAAATTCCCTTTTGCAGCTGTTCTTCCTCACTTCAACTCACATATTCATGCAGCTAGGATTGAAGTGGGTTTTCCATCCCACTTCATGTTCTCTCCATGGTTACATAAGTAGAACCACAGGGTACAACAGTGTGTGCCTCCAATATTCTTTCTCTTGGGCAGGGAAACGTCTGCTCTTAATAGATAGAACATGGGTTCATACAGATGGGCAGTAGGACATCTGAGTTGCTGGACCTCCCAGGACAGTTGATCCACAGTCAAAACACAGGCCCATAGGGAGGAAGAGAGGCTTCCTTCATAGTGCCAGAGTATGCCAGACATTTCATCCACTGTTTGTCCCTGGCCATCTTTCCAGGACAGTATTGCCAATGAACTGGCATATGACAATGGAGCACTCTGTAGGAACTTTTGCCACATGGGTGGTGTGCATTGGATTTCATCTGGATCTGAGAGTAACTGCTCATCATCCCGATTGTTGTAAATCATCTCCCAGCACTGCTAATTCTCTCAGGTACTGAGCACCTTTCTCCATAGTGATCCACTTACCTGAGTGATGTGTAACATCATCTTTAAAGGGGTACCTTTCCTTCACACCTCGCAGGAGTCAGTTCCAAAGGCTGAGGGATTGTGTTTGTTTTCCAGTCTCTTTACCAGTGCCCCCTTCCCTAGTTGGGGATTCCAGCTGCTTGGCCTCTTTCCCCTCTAATTCCAAACTACCAGCCCCATTACTGGCAGCATCAGAGCAGCCAGGTGATAATCTGCTCATCTGAACAACAACTGAAGTCCTTCTGCATATCTCACAGCTCACTCAGGGACAGAATATTGGGTGATCACCTCTGGCTCTTCTTCCTGTTCTTGTGATGACTCTGGTTCATCATCATCCCTTGTAATCTGTATTGGAGCAACTGATACCATCAGGGGTTGATTCTCTGCTTCAACTGCAGCACCTGCCAATGGGGTTTGACTGGCCACAGTGTTTGTCACAAGGGTTGGAATAGCTGCAGTGTCTGCTGGTTTGCTTTTGGGTTCAGAGACCTTTTCTTCCCCTTGAGGGCACTGAATAGTGCTGAAAAGAAGTCAGTAGGCGTGAGCCAGATCCCAGCGTATGGCAGTGACCTGAGTCTCTCTGGAATTGCCAGGCTGACAACATACTTTTTCCAAATGTTTTACCAATTTTATCAGGGTTCTGCAGTTCTTCAGGAGTGAAATTCCAAAACATTGGAGGTGACCACTGTCCCAGGCACTTGCCCACACTCTCCCACACACCCTGACACTTGTAACTACCCAGCCTCAGGGCAGATCTCTGGATGGGATTCCTGAAGAAAGTTTGTTTGCCCCTACACAAGACCTGGGACACATTCAGGAGACACAGCAACAAAAGCAGGTTGGCCTAGACATCCCAGGAATACTCAAAATTCTCCAAAGCTGAGAGAGTCTCCTCCCCTATCTTGCCCGTAGATCGGGTGAGATCGCTAATGAATGACAAGGCTGCCTACACATACCAGCCTAACCTTGTTATCAAGGGTATAGTCCCATCATAGGCTGACAGCATTCAGTACAGCAACATGACAGTCCTAACCCAATGCCCAGCAATGATAAACAGCACCCCAGGGAACACATGGTACATATAGGGGTTCACATAACACCACCACACAAACAGATGGACCACCATTGTGAACACACACTGGTTAGCCAGTATAAAAAACATCTATGACAAAATTGTTTTAACACACTTTGGTCAGACTCATCTTTATCTCAACTCTTCATGCTCCATGTTGTGTGTCAAAAAAGGACTACCACGGTTTAATCTCTGCTAGCAGCTAAACACCACACATCAGCTCACCCTCCACCTCCCCTTCACTCCTCCTGTGGGATGGGAAGAAATCAGGAGGAAGAAAAGGTAAGACTCTAGAAGCTGAGATAAGGAGAGCTTAATAAAATCACAGAGAGAAGAAAACCACAGTACTAATGATACTACTACTGAAATGATAGACAAAGCAAGTGATAGGCTCTACCTGTGCCACTTTCCCCACTCCAGCCATACTGAACCACGTTGAAAACAGACACTTGCAGCCCACCCAGCCCTCCCCTTATATAGGGGCATGACTACATATGGGATCAAATATCCCATTGGCTGGTTCAGTTGTTTATGGCCTCTCCCAGCTGCAGCCCCTCCCAACTGCTCTGGCCAGCAGCTGCTGGTGATAATTAACCTGAACGGAACCCAAGCCACTTGCAATCACCTGCCTCAGTCTGCCTGGCTGTAGCATGTGCTTAAGAAGGAATAGTAGTATGATGCTTAAAGGCACATTATACAAAGTATCTAGCATTGTGTTTTACATCTGATAAATATTAATTAATTTTCAAAGTACAGAAGGTGCTGCTATCTCATGCATCGGCTGGAGAGAAATATATCTCCCAGATTTAACCATAATCTTGCTGAGTTACGCATTTGACTTGGCATGGCTGGCTACCCCGGAGTGGTGTCTGCTCGTCCGGCATTCCTCCCTGCCGTACCAAGGTGCCGACTTACTGCAGCAGAGCTGAGCAGCCTACTCGGCAACTCAGAGAGCCAGATTATCCAGAATGGGCAAGCTGCACCAAGTCAAAGGTTTGTTTCTGGTAAGCATCCAGAAATTAAAGCACTAACTTGTTGAGGTTTTAGGCCATGCCCAGGCCCTGTCCTGATAAACTGCTGTGAGCTTAATTATCGACCTTTGTTTCTCCAGACAGTCAAATTTGTTATGGAGAAAATGCATGTGTGCTGGATTCACTTGTGAAAGGCTCGACAGTAGATAATTTAAAATCAAATTACAGTGACACATTCTGCCATTAAATCAAAAAGAGAAGGTTCCCTTTCACAGGACAATGCTCCTCATGCCCTAAAATAAAAGCTGAACCAACTGCACAGTAATGCTCAGCCAGTCCACAAAACCGTAGGGAGGCACATTGACTTTTTAGGAAGATCCCCAGCGAATGTTAAACAAACCCTGACATTCCTAGTGCTGCTGCCCGGAATCAGTGCTTCGCTCCCCGCTACGTGGGGAGATGTTTAAACAGCTCTTGCGCAGCTGCTAACACCATCATTCTGAATCCTGCCTAGGAGACCTTAGAAATGAGTCACTGAGAGGGGAATTAACCCATTACTTAGAGCAGGCTGCCAGTGTGCTGAGCCGAAAAGCAGCAGAGAAGAAGGGCAATGAACTAAAAATGTACAGGTTTGGAAATTTTCATTGGATGAAGGTGTCTTTTTTTAGTACTAATGTCTGGTACTAATGTCTGCAGCTGACTCGGAGAAAGGAGGAAAATCTCTGATGGGAGTTGTCACATTGTGTCCATCCCAGGTCCTCACAATTCACAACCTTGCATGCACTCAAAGCAGAGCGCTTTTCCTTACCTTTTGGCCTTGTTCAAACTTGCATAACCACATTTTGCTAAGTGACACCACTCCTACATTTCCTGCAATCTATAGATTTATTTTTACTGTTAACCTCTCAAACTGCTGTAGCTATTTCTGATGTTGTGGTATCTCAGCTAGCAGGCCTGTGGGCTACTCGCTGTTTCTATTCAATATTCAGAGCTGAGCACTGAGCAGTGTGGCTGTGGAAAGCACGTCTGTGAAAAGTCACAGGGGGCCCACACCTTAGCATGGGTCAGGCTGCTCTTACATGTCTATATTTGCACCTACAACTGGAACTCATACTGAAGCTCTTGCTCCAGGACTCAAGTTGACCTCCTAACTCTGAAATCACCACCAGCAGCAGGTTGGCCACCACCAGTGCCCTGCGAGGCACTTTCCTTCTTGTCTGAAGAACCTTGTGCAGGAGAGCTACAGAGAGACATTTCTAGCTGTGGCAGCTTTTGGGTGTCCTGTGCTACAGCAGTGCCCATGCTGAGTGCTGCTGTATCTCCTGAGAGCAGTCAGAGGAAAGCAGTCCTGGTGTCACAGGGCTGAGAAATGGTCAGTGCCAGGTCAGCAAGGTGCAAGTCTATTAACTACCTGAGAGGACGTTATAGAGAGGTGGGTGTTGGTCTCTTCTCACAAGTCATAACTGATAGGACAAGAGGAAATGGTATCAAGTTGTGCCAGGGAAAGCTTAGGTTGGACATGAAGAAAAACTTCTATACCAAAAGGATTATCAAAGACTAGAACAGACTGCCCAGGGAAGTGGTTGAATTGCCATCCCTGGACGTATTTAAAAGCCATCTAGATACGGTGCTTAAGGATATGGTGTAGTAGTGGCACTGGTAGAGTTAGATAATGGTTGGACTTGATGATCTTAAAGGTCTTTTCCAACCATCGCGATTCTGTGAAGTCCATGAACTCACTTCTGCCACAGATACGAAATGCTGGGGAAGGGCAAAGGATCTTACAGCCACTACACACAGGCTCAGTTCCCTGCCTGGACAATGACAGACCTGTCTCCCATCACAGACTCTCTGTTTAACAACAGATTAACTGAATTCTTTTGAGCTTTTCTTGTGCTGAAAGGACATTGCCCAAAGCAGCTGAAAGGACAGCCCACGTATCCAATACTAGCAGCTCTTTTTGATCTCCTTTCCCTTTGACATTGTCTGAGGTACCCACCCCCCTGCAGTGTAAATTCATTCCTTTTTAATGCAGTTGGTTTGGATTTGGGAGGAGGGTAAAGTGCTGGCCACCTAAAAGGCCAGCCACAAGAGTTACCATCTAAAAGACTAGCTGGTGGAGAGGTGATTTTAACTGAGAGAAAAAAAAAAAGTGTTGAGAGCAGTTTGGTTGTTTTGGGGTGGTGGTAGTGGTGGTGGTGTTGGCACAAAGAGCTCTGGATTCAGTGGAAACAGCCAATTCAGCCAAGTACCAAAACTGGTGCCAGCTCTAGATAAACTTTGCTGTTCTTCTTGCAGTTTTCATCCCGACTTGTCCCAGTCAGCACCAGGAACTGCTGCCAGGTGCACCTCATAAATTAAAGAAGGACAGGAGAGACTTGTCATATATTTCCTATGTGTTTGCTTTCAACAAGGACGTGTCTCACACCCAGAGTCCAACTCTGCTGTGCCAGTTCAAAAAGTCAGCTTGGTGTTACACTGAAATGAGAGCAGGGCAGCCACCAGCCTGAGAAGCAGGACAAATCATAGAATGGTTTGAGTTGGAAGGCACCTTAAAGATCATCTAGGTTTAACTCCCTGCAGAGCCCCATCCAGCCTGGTCTTGGATGCATTCAGTTACGGAGCATCCACAACATCCCAGTCTATCAACAGCAGAGATGCTTCAAGATTGCATGCATTCTGAAACCCTCATTCTCTTTTGCAGAATAATAAGCAAATAGGCTTTAGCCGGTTGCCTGCAGGGAAATGGTTTTGTAATGGAAGGAGCACCCTGCACTAAATCAACAAACAAGAGAATGGCTGTGTTTGTTCTTCCATGTGCTGGAGGTGAAGGTGCAACCATGCTGGGGTTTCTTTCACATCCTCTCCACTTGACACAGAGCAAGGGACAGGCACAGACACAGTCAGAGCTGCACATCTATCTACGTGGAAGGAGTGTGTAACCAGAACAACACAAGCTTTGGTCTCTGCCTTTCCCCACACACATGCCCTGCCCTGCCCTGTTCTCCATGTCATGTTGGTGGAGTGGGAGATGGGGAGCTCCTGGCACACCTGGCACTCTTCCCCCAGGCTGTATGTTCATGGATACCTTAAGCCAGGCCTTGACATCAAAAGGATCTGCTTTGGTCTCTCACTGCCCCCGGCTACTTGCTTCCACCTCTCAGCTCTTGTGCAATCACATCGAAGTGCATCAGTGAACACAGCAGAACTACAAACAGCCAATGACTATGAAAGAGAAACTTTTTCTCAAAGCCATCTCTGTTCCCTGCTCCAGTTCACTGTCTTGCCCTGGGATTGATCCTCATGTGCTGCTTTTCACAGTGAGGCTGGCGTATGAGGACAAGGTGTTCATGGCCCCCTGGCTTGGAGAGAGGGATGACCCAGAGGTGGGGAGGGGGGTGCATCACTGCCTCCCTGGGTGGGTGGCAGAGGAGAAGAGCAGCTACTGTGGCTGAATTAATGAACCAGAAGCAGTGATGCTGGTGGAGGTAGCTTACGTGCATTTATGCTCGCAGAAATGCATGTTAATACAGCTTATTTCACATTGGGTGGGTATTTTTGCTTCCTGATTACAATACAGAACAACCAGTGTAATTTGCTTCTATGCTATGTACACTTTGTTGGCACATCCAAAGGAGTGTGCCCAGCACAGGCACAGACTCGGTGCTGATTTGGAAAAAGAGTTATCTAGCCAGACAGAGGGATTTCTTCCTCCCTTCAGCTGCATTCCAGAGACAGTCAATTATTTGGAAGTATTTTGTGTGCTTAGTCAGTGCACAGGGAGTATCTGCAAAGGCAAGGGCAGGAGTCAGCTTACATTTTAGTCCTGTCTTATACAGAAGTAATCTCCTTATCTATATATTCCCAGAATTTGAACCATTATGTCAAAACCAGGAGAATGAATACTTTAAGAGAGAATACACTACAGAGAGCTATCCCTCTCCTTGTCTAGGACACCCGATGCAGAGTTATATGCCCATATAGGCTTGTGTTTTTCATATATATTTCCTGTTGGCTCTCCTTGCTCCTAAGAGATAGGGAGAGAGGTATTTTTGTGAGCATCTGTGTGCGTCTGTGCATGTGTTAGGACAGGTACTCCTGTGCCTATACAAGTACTTGTAGACACATGCAGATATTTATGTGCTCATACAGACCCACATTACTAGTCACGTTTACATCTGTCTATATACATGCCTATCCTGCCGTGCAATCAACATACACACAAATTTGCTGCAAGCAGCCAATTGTTATTTTCTTCTCTCCTGAACTGCCAAATGCTGGAAGCCGCAGGCTAGCTATTGTGGCTACCCTGATTCCCAGGTTTCTTTCTGCAGTTGGCGAGTAAGCGGCACTACAAGTTTCCTAACAACTGGGATGAAGTTTTGTATAAATCACCTTCTAGGCATTAGACGTTTCCCAGCAAAAGAGGGGGGCGGGTGTTTAGAAGAGGGAGGGTTGCTCTCTTTGATGTGGGGATTAGTTCACATGTCAGCGTTATCCCCTTTTTTTTAATATGCTGTGATTTATAGAAGGGCGGCTATGAGAGATAGCCAAGGGGACACCCACGTGGGACTCACTGACAGACACCACCTCCCAGAAGATACCTACAACTAAAGCAGCTGGCATCAACAGAAAGACTCCAACTGCAAAAAAAAAAGAAAGCATCGTAAAAAATCTGTTTTGCCTAACAAATGCTTTCTAAAAATTAGGATGTACTTTAATGCTATGGAGTAGGAACTGGTTTTCCCAGCAGCAGAGAGGGAGTCCTTTTGCACATCCATAATAAAGAAATTATAAACACTTTTCTCCCTTTAAAAATTGTTTGGTTTGTATTTTCCCCTTAGAGCAAGCATCACTGGTGAGAACGAGTGTGGCTCCAAAAATGATTATGCTCACTTGAAACATATTTAGCAACACGACTGCTCCATTCAAGAGTTTCTATACTCTCCTTCATGCATTTTTTATCAGTGCTTTAGAAAAATTTCACTTTTTGGTCAAAAGTTACATGGTTGTTCTGCAATCCAATCTTATGTCTACTAGTGTTGGAGGACACCTTCCTGATGCTTTTCATGGGAACTGGATAAGGCTCTGACTTATTAGGCTGGAAGCCATATTCAGAGTAGCTTTGCTTAGCATATCTGAATTGTTTAGGCTTACTGCTTTGTGGAGTGGATGGCTGAGGGTCTAGCAAAGGAGACAGTGATGGATGCAGTCAGAATGAAGTAAGTGGCTTTTATTTAAAAATAGTCTGTATTTTTTCAAACTTCTATCTGTTTTGGCCCTTTTCAATTCCTAGTGCTCTTATTTGTCCAGCTCTCTTTGAATGAAACTTTGAGACATTCTAGTAAAGCAAACCTTTTTTTCTTTTTTTCTTTTTTTTTCTTTTTTTTTTTTTTTAAATTAAAAATCCGAGTTCATTTTCTATCCAGATCAGCTCTTTGAGCTGATTTTCTTTGTGGCTGCACTGGTGTTGAAGGCAGAGGGGTCAACAAGACTATGCTGGTCCAGACTTCAGAATGAGCTGCTGTAAAACTCTGCCCTAAATAAGCAGTTTTATCCTGTTGTTACCACAGAGGTAACATAGGGTCTTCTGCGGGTGTTTCCCCTAACTCCTCTCCCATCCAGATATCCATAGTCCCACATTCACCATTGATGCTGCTCTATGCGTGGGTTCCTCCCAGCACATAAGAGACAGCTCAGTGACTGCCTGGGCACCTTACCTTGAGGGACAGACAAAAGCCAGGCCACTTCTTCGCTGCTATGTTTCCAATGGCCTCCTGCAATTCCCCCGCTATTCTGTTAAGCAGAAAGAGGTTATTGTGTCACCCCCCAGGAACCCATGACTGCCGCTGACAACCAAAGCGTGACGCACGACAGGACGTGCCCCACACAAGTAGGCTTTGTACCCTGGGCGGTACAGTAAAGTGGCCACGTTCAACTGTGGCCTCGCAGTGTGACTTCTCCCACCCCAGCCAGGGCTGCTCCATGTGCTCTGACCCAAATGCTAATCGACCTTCTTAAACCCACAGTGAAAGCACAGACAAAAGCTCCTCTGGCACCTCCCCAAGCCATGGGGCGCCCCGGCCTGAGGCTCCTCCGGCCTGAGGCTCCTCCGAAGCTGCATGGGCTTGCTACTCCTCTTTTGTGCCACTGTAAAGTGACTGCAAACACAATACTGCTCAGGAACATGCACAAAATGATGTGTTACATGCACATGCACCCTCGCCCCCCCGACAGGGAGTAGGATAGTAATTCAGAGTGATGTTTCCTTTCACCCCAGCCTGATGCGGGGCTGGGGATTGTAAAGGGTGTGTGGAGAGAGAAGGGTGACTTGGTGAACTGGAAATGGTAACCCCTTCCACAGCCTGGGAAACACGCCACGGATGTTTCATGGCAAGGAAGGGTATTTAAGAGACATGGCACATGCTGCGTTACTTACTCTGCTTCACAGATGGCCCACTGGGGCCAAAAATCAAAACCACTTTCTGCTTGTTTGTTCAAATTGTCAAAATATTTGACTGAATGAATGTCAAGCAGTATCTTGAAGATGCTACTTCATAGGAGGAGAGACAATTCAGTGATCACCAGACTCCTCTGTTCCACTGCGCTTTCCAGAAATGGAAAATCCTCCTTGCTAGTCTCCCGGCCGTCACGTGGCAGGGTGGGCAATGCCAGCAGATCACAGGCACAGGCATCACGGACTTGCATTTTCTTCTACAAACATGTTGCCATTTGGGTGCTCAGACCTATCTCCATTCTCATCGCTAGTTTGAATTCTTCCTGAAGGGTTAAGTAAGTTTTTCTGTTAAATAAACAGGCAGCACTGGCTGATTAAAACCCAGTATTTATGCATGTACTTTGTTAATGCTTTTTAGTGACAAGTCACTCCTCTATTACTCTGGTATGCTCTCATCTGGGAGAAGCAGGATTTCTCAAGTCTCCTGTTTGGAGTGAGTTCGAAATATCCAATTTAATCAAAATATGTTAAATGCCCTATAGACTAAATAGTTTGACACGCGACTTTTCAGCTATTACATTTGAGTGTAGAGACTAGAACTCAGATTTTGTAATTCTGGAAGCTTACAATTAAGAATTAAACAATGTAATAAAATATAAAGCAACAACCAGGCTTACACATGAGAAAAGTAGAGAATTTGAAAAACACTGTCAATTTTATTTGGGTACTTACGTTGGTTTTTGAAAGTTATGTTGATGATGACGGAGCTTAAAACAGAACAATCTAAACAGACTGTAACTTAAAACTTTGCTATGGTCTTTTCACTTAAACACACAAAAATGCATGCATACAGGTTGGAGTTCAGAACCGGCCTGCCCACATCTCCCCCCAAAGGTAAGAACCAAAACTGAAAACAAATGTTCAGTTTGATTATCCAACTGAGCAGCTCAAAGGTGCAACTGGCACGTTTTTCTGCACACCATGTGGAACCCAGACGAATACTGGGCCCTGACAGCCAGGCACAATTCCCATGCTCTCCAAAGCTGAGCTGCAATTTCTGAATCACACACTGTCACATGCATGAAATCTTATGTGGAACCATCAGGTGGAGAATGAGAACTCTCTCTGCACTCCCTCACATTACAGCGATAGCAAGGGAATGACTGTCACTGTCTATGTGTCAGAAACAGCTTTTGGACATTTCTGCTTTTCATCTATATTTAATAAAAAATAACTTCTAGTTGAGATTCTCCAAAAACATGTGTTTTCTCTGATGTCTCACAGGTAGGAGGGATGTGAAAGAAAGTATTTTGTCACTTTCACATGTTGTGTGATGTATGCAATACCTGCACTATCATCTAGAATTTGGTAACAGAAGGCTTTAGGGAAAGGACTGTATTTTCTTTTGGATTCCCTAGTAACAAACATACTGGTAACGTCCAGTGAAAGTTAAATTTATACTGGATCGTAGCTTTGTACCCTGCATATAGGCTTTAAGAAGTGACTTCCATACCCTGCTGAAGCAATTAACCATTACTACAGCTGTTGGGCCAGAGAAAGTGGGGCAACAGCAATGTGCATTGGTTGGAAAGCAGCAGTTCTTTTTTTTTTCTTTTTTCTTTTTTTCTTCAGGCAACCTTATTAGACATTCACCTGGCCCTACAGCTTGTAGTTACAGCTTAGGAGAGAGCACAAAGAGTCTGGAAATGCAGCAGCTAAACAGCCACCTTCTTAGCACCCTGCCCAGTACAAAGCTTCCCTGGCAGCTGATTAGGAAAACACTGCAGGGGATTCACAGGAATGGGACTGGGGTCAGGAGAAAGTGTTAAACCTTTGCATGTAACTTTTCATGTGACCAGGCTGACAGTCCAGTGACCGTGGGGTCCACTGGCAGGCAGTGAGTTGTGGAGACCTGGGAAATATTATAAGGGATTGGGAGAGAATGCCAGCAATGTACAGAGGGCTCGGGGGGGGGGGGGGGGGTGGGCAGAGGGGGGATGAAAGGAAAGGGCCACTCAACTGAATGAATTCAGAAAAATGCATGCGGTTTGGGAATGACTTCTCTCCTTTCGCTGAACCTGC
>WTSP01012070.1:5692-20580 GCA_025331215.1 Actenoides lindsayi
GATGAACAGGGAGCTTCTGGACATGCTTAAAGGCAAAAGGAGAGTCTACAGAGAGTGGAAGCAAGGACAGGTAGTCCGAGAGGACTGCAAAGAAGTTGCCCGAGCAGCCAGGGATCAGGTCAGGAAAGCTAAAGCCCAGACAGAATTTAATCTGGCCAGGGACATCAAGGGCAACAAGAAAAACATACAGGTACATCATGATAACAGGAAGGCTAGGGGAGATGTGGGCCCTCTCCAGAAGGAAGGAGGAGGCCTGGTCACAAGGGATATAGAGAAGGCTGAGGTACTCAATGACTTCTTTGCCTCAGTGTTCACTGGCAAGGGCTCCAGCCACATTGCCAAAGTTGCTGAGGCCAAAGGCAGGGACTGGGATCTGTAGGCTTATGTTCACAAAAGTGAAGGGTTTGGAAGTCACATAGTAACCTTTCTAGGAGAGTTTCTAATACTCTGAAAGGACTTGAAAGAAGAAAAATAGAAGAAAGCTGGAAGTTTCCTTTTTGTGGAAGGAAAACATAGGCTTGTTCTTTTGTGAGTATTTTTAGAGTAAACTCATAGAAAACAAGCTAAGCATTTTTGATATTTGGGTTTTCTTCTCTGTATTTAGAAGTTGGGTCCTGTTAAGTTGACATTACTCTCTTTAACTGTGCTTTTCTATTTAAGTAAAGCCATTAAGAGTGAGTCAGTGGGGGAGGTAGATAGAGCCTTGATGAGCTGCTGTGCTGCTCATCTTCTGGACATCATCCTGAGTGGTGCTGAGTTCTTACTCATCTGCAGATGTACCATAGCTCTTGGGAACCAGTACAAGGTTGAAGAGGCTTCACAGCACCTTCAGATCCACATATAGAATGTCTCTGGGAGCACTGTGGCGCTGCCATGTCCTGGCATGTGGCCTCAGGTTCTATTGTGATGTGCAAGGTTATAGTTCTGGTTTTGGCCTTTTGTGCTGCTTTTAAAGACTAACACTCATTACTACTGAAGCCAGAGGTATTTGATGTCCATCTTCTCCTATCTCACTTTTATATCCCCTCCTTTCCTCACTGCAATGCTTACATTACCATTCCACCTTCTCTTCCCTTTCTCTGACCATTCCTCCACACTCTAACCTCTACCACTTGACAATCAGAAGGTTTTTGTCCTTTCTGTCTGCCCTTCTGTCATTGCATGCAGGTACTGCTAGTGTTTAGTTGTGCCTGCCACAACCCTAACTCCTGTTTTTGTCTCTAGTACATGGAACATGGGCATTTTTCTGCTCTGGATCCCTGTCCTTACCCTTTATATCAGCTCCTGAGGTGTTCTCTCTGCTCCAAGATACCCTTCCTGAGCATGAGTCCCAGGGAATCCAGAGATGGTTTGGCTCTCCCTGCACAACTTTGCAGCACCAGGAGGCACCACTGCCTGTTTTCATCAGTGTTCAAGCTGCTTTTCAAGGCTCACTAGTCACCTCTCCCTTTTGGGTGATGTTATCAAGTGTTTTCTTTGTAAACAGTGTCTGGGCCTCCAGCCACCTCTAACTTCTCCTCCCCCTCCCGCCCCCCTTACCTTCCTGTTGCACTTTGAACCTCTGTGGCATTGGGTTAAACAGTTTCCCGAGACCTTGTTCTCCCTGGGCCTCTTCCATGGCTCTCCCATCTCTTCCAGATTAGGTTGCTGAGCCGTGACATCCACTGCATTGTTTTTAATTCTGCCTTGGCCTCACCTCTTTGTTCTCACCCCTCACCTCCTGCAGAGAAGCAAGAAACAGCTGTTTTTCCATGCCAGAGAGTCCTCAATATGTCTATTTTGAACATGTCCCGAATGTGTCTCTGGGAAACATCCACTTAGATCTCCTTTCAGCTGTGACTTGCCCATGAAAAGCTTTGTGGAAGTAAATCTTGTCCTGGTTCTCCCAGTTGTCCATTTTGCAGTGACTGCAGACTGTGTGTTGTGTGATCTGTCTTGCAGATTGATTGCGTCAGTTTGTGCAGTGACACCAGTGGAGCCACAGAGGAGAAAGTACAGATGGCCTTCGCCCAGGCCCAGCAGTATCATCCATGTGTGCTCCTGCTGAAAGACATTGAGGTGCTTGGCAGAGACCGGGACAGTCTAGGAGAGGACGCCAGAGTTATCGCTACTCTAAGACAGCTGCTCCTGAAGAGAGACCCAGCACTGAGGTATGGACCCTGCACATTTGCTGTGGACATCTGAGGTGATTGTTTGCTTCTGACATTCCTAGGGCAGCAGTCACCGTTACATCAGGGTGACTGATTGCTGACCTGTGCTGGTTTATTTGTAATCCAGTGGAGTCTCTCCCGGACTCTCTTTCTTTACTTGTTTTGTTTACTTCTACTTTTACTTTGTTTACTAGTTCATCCAGCTTAGTGTCAGAGGGAATCGGGAAGCTTTGTTGTCTGAAGCTGTTTTCCGAGTTGTTCAGATGCTCAAACCCCGTGTGTTTACTGTGAGGCATGCCAGAGTTGCAGGAACCCCAGAAGGGAGCTGCACCCCAGGAGAATCTCGAGGTTGATAACAAGTACCAGGGCATAGGGAGTGAGACGTCAAGTGAAGAAATAAGATGTCACTTGAGGGGCCTTGACTTGGAGACAGATTGGGGCATGTTATAGGAGAGTGGCTGCAAGACACCTTGGCCAGTGTGTGCGTGTTTCTTGGAGGAAAAGCTAACCATTGGAGAACAGCTTGGTGTGGGTGACGGCAATGTAAGAGGGAAGATTCCATGGAGTTCAGACTGTGCACTGACCCTCTTTTATGAACAGCCACCCTGTCCTGGTGATCGGCACAACCTGCAAGCCCCAAGATGTTCCTACAGATGTGCAGACTGCATTCCTTCACGAGGTGAAAATTGAAGCCCTTTCAGAAGAGCAGAGGAGGTCGATGCTGAGCATGCTGACTGCCAGTCTGCCTCTGGGAAAAGAAGTGAGCCTGTCCAAGCTGGCCCGCAGGACTGCAGTGAGTGGAACCACAGCAGCATGTAGAGAAGGGCAGGCTGGGTGGGAGTGCTGGGCCAACCTCCCCTACCTAGCCATGGAGAAGGGGGGTGATTCCCACAGGCCAGTCAGCTTCTTCAGTGGTTAACCCTGGTCCTCAGACATAGAATCATAGAATGAATCACAGAATCATGGAATGCCTTGGGTTGGAAGGAACCTCTAAAGGTCATCTAGTCCAACCTCTCTGCAGTAAGCAGGGACATCTTCAACTAGATCAGTTTGCTCAGAGCCTTATCAAGCCTGAACATCAGCTTTAACTGCAGATTTCTAGTGCCTAAGGACTGCGCACCTTTTGCAAAATGCTGATGCTCAGCTCTGCTAGAAGACAGAGAAAGTAGGGAAGAAAAAAAAAAAGCTAAATCCTTTAACTGGGGCACAGAACTCAAAGAACAGCTCTGCAAGGAATTTTTCCCCATACACCTTTTAGGGCCTAGCTGGAGCTATGGTTGGGGACTCAACTGATGCTGTTTGTTTCTGCATTCACAGGGTTTTGTGCTGGGAGATTTCTGTGCCTTGTTGTCCCACAGCAGCCGGGCTGCTTGTACCCGCATCCAGGCCTTGAGGTAGCACAGGCAGAAGGGCAGGAGGCAGGGGAGGGTGGGGGCTGCAACCAGCCCGATAATGACAGGAGTAGGGGAGACCCTGAGTCCTTCCCTTCTCTTTCTCACCAGTTTTCCAGGTGGACTGAGCGAGGAAGTGGAGAGAGATTTTTGCACTGCTGGGTTCCCAGTGCTTGAAGAGGATTTTAGTGTTGCGTTGGACCAGCTGCACGACGCCCATTCGCAGGCTGTGGGAGCCCCGAAGGTAGGATGCTGGGGCAGGGAAGTGGGGTTGTTTCTCCAGAACTGTATGGCTCAGGATGCCTTTTGCAGACCTCACCACATGGGGCTGTGCAGTGGCGTGTCACTTCCCGCTGTGTCCTTCCACATATTCTCCTGGCCTTGGGGCAACAGAGAGGCTGGGGCACAAGCTAGTGAGGGAGTTTCCTTACATGTGTGAGAAGCTTTACACTTTATCCCTGGCCTTGGATGCTGCTCGAGCTGGCACAGGTTTTTTTGACAGCCAGGCAGTTTGAAGACCTGGGGGTTCTTCATGGAAAGGGACATGGGATATTAGAGAAAAACAGCAGAATCAGCTTCTCTTGGGAAGCATGATCTCCCTTTGGCAGCTCGGTATCTGGGGAAATAGCATTTGGGGGTGACTGTTTTTGCTGGGTAACTTGGTGTTAGATTGCAGCGAAGTGATCGGGGCCATGCTCTCTTCTCCATGCTCTTGAGTGCAAATGCCTGAGCTCAGCACAGGACAGGAAATGCTGGCCTTGGAGCGGTTATTCTGGTGCCTTCCCCAACTGTCCACTTGCAGTCCTGCCCTAGCAGGATGACACCTTGCTGGTGTCGTCATCCAGGAGCTAGTCTGGGACTTAATTCATTCATAAATTTACTAGGGACTGAAATGAGCTCTGCTTGGAGACGTGCTTGCCAAATCTGTTATGACACGTACTAATCACAGAGCACGGTCGGCAGCAAGCTGTGTGAATGGGAGCTCATTTTGTTTGTGTTTAACAATCCTTTATCAATTTCTTAGTAACTGGCTGCGGTTCAGAAAGCCCATTAGCAGACCTGGATACTCTAAACATACATAACTTTCAATTCCCTGCTTGCATTTTCTGTTAGTCACACATTTGTTTGCAGTCACAGCTTGAGCCTCCTAGAGAGAACTAATTTCAAACCTCCACTTTCTAGCAGTGTCTGCAACATGTCCTAACCTTAGGATATTCTCCCCTGTAAACAACCATGTTGCAGTTTTCCACCTCCCATGTTGATGTCTGTAATGCTTTTTCTAGGTAGGCAATATAAGCAAGAGTGCAGGGGAAGAGGGCAACTCTTCCATTCATTGGCACTGAAAAAGGAGGACCTGGGACCTTTTGCTTTAAAAGATTTTTGTTTTTTTTTTCTTGGAAATCCTTATCTTCTCTGACCTGATTTTCCTGGTGGACTTGCTGGACAGCTGCAGAAATAGCATGAGATAACATCTCAAGTAGCGAAGGAAGGAGAGCTGAATTAGCTGAGAGGGAAAGAATTTTGCTCTAGCCTATTTTTAAACTCCCAATTTGTGCTGGCACTTGTTCCCCACCGAACCAGCAGCTGAGGGGAAGTGTTTCGGGGCTTTGCTTTCCCTGCGCGTTCCCAGGAGAGCTGCTCTGACTCTCAGGAGGATCTGTCCTGCAGATGGTGGCATTCCCGTTGTTTCTAAAGCTGTGAGCAGAGCAGCAGCATCCTCTTCTGAGACGTTTTGCTCAGCATAAAACAATGAAAGTGGCATGGCTCAGCCCTCTCAAGTTTGCTGGCTTTCCTCTCTTCGCAGTGATCTCTTGCATGTTTGCAATTGACCCCATCCCTATCTATTTCTTGTAAGCATCCATGGACTCTGTTCTTGCATCCTCCCTTTCAAGAACAGGTGGTTTTCTGTATGGTGTCCTCCGGGACGTCTGTCTCTCATATCCTCCTTCACTTGACAGAGGTCCTCGTAGCCCAGGTTTAGTCACTCTGGTGGGCAGCCCTTGCAACAGTCTCACCACCCTGGGGGACAAGGTGCCCTGAACACAAGTAGCTCTTAATTGCTAGGTCTGGGTTTTTTGTTGTGGTTTTTGTTTGTTTGTGGGGTTTTTTGTGGTTTTTTTTTTGTTTGGTTGTTTGGTTTTTCTTTCTTTCTTTTTTCTCTCCCCACAAAGCTGCAGGCAGCTGTGGCAGATACCTTTCCCAGGGTACTTTTGCTGACAGGTGATATGAGGTTCAGTGGAGGACTGGAGGCAAGGCTGTTAGTGCAGTTTGCATGGGGACACAGGCAATTTGTTTTCCCCATTGCAAGGCTCAGGAGAGGGGAAATGTGGATGCTGGGGGATCCCACAGCCAGGATGGCTGGGCAGTGTGGGGTGGGCCTGACTTGCTGCACAGCCAGACGCAGATGACTTGGGGCTCAGGAAGAATTGCTGACAGGGACTCTCTCTCTTTTCGCAGATCCCCTCTGTGTCTTGGCAGGATGTTGGTGGACTCCAGGAGGTAAAGAAGGAGATCCTGGACACTATCCAGTTGCCCCTGGAGCACCCAGAGCTGCTGTCACTGGGTCTGTGTCGCTCTGGTCTGCTGCTGTATGGGCCTCCAGGGACAGGGAAGACCTTGCTGGCAAAAGCTGTGGCAACCACTTGCGCCATGACGTTCCTTAGGTGAAGAGCTGGGGACATGCAACGGGACAGACTTTCTCCTGGCAGCAGATGGGCATGCTCTAACTGGCTTCCTCTTCTCCCTGCCCCACAGTGTGAAAGGACCAGAGCTCATCAACATGTACGTTGGGCAAAGCGAGGAGAATGTGCGTAACGGTGAGCAGATGTGTCCTGCTGCATGTGAGAGGATGGGGCTTTTCTGTGGTGCTGGAGGGAAGGAGCTAGGGCTTAAACCCCTCTTCCCAACTCCCACCCACAGCTACCAGCAAGTGCATGTTGACCGCCTCCTACACCCCGTCTGTTCCCTGCCTTGCTGCAGCTTCCCCTCCTCCTCTCTCAGCTCCTGTTGCTCTTGTCCCTGGTGTTCCTGATGGGACAGCAGCCCTTCAGAGACATAGCTGAGCCTTGGGGCCTCTTGTGCTGGTTGCTGCCTGTCCCAGATCCTACAGAGCCACTCAGGCAGGAGCAGTTGTTGGTGGTGAGGCAGTGGGCAGCTGGTTTCCATCCACAGCTCTTCCCTGCTGGTGATGTAGCAGGTCTTGTTGCTGTTGACTGCTCCTCCAGGTCTTCTTCACCTTTTGCGCTGTCTCCTTCCAGTGTTTCTCAGAGCCAGGGCAGCTGCTCCCTGCATTATCTTCTTTGATGAACTGGATTCCCTGGCCCCCAGTCGTGGGCGGAGTGGAGATTCAGGGGGTGTCATGGACAGGTGAGTGAGCATCATGCATCCTTGGGAGAGCAGCATACCTACCTCAGATGGGGGCATGCACAGGATTGCCCTGTGAGGCAGAATACAACCCAATCTTCCTCTACTTTTTGTGCTGCCTGCTCCCTTCAGCTCCTCTGCATGGCCTGTCTCCCCTCTCTGGACATTAGTACTGCTGTTTGTATTGCCACAGATTCCCGATTGCCCAAGCCTGTTGTGCAAACATTTGGTTAAGACAGTCTCCTCCAGCTGCTTCTGTGGCTGCCAACTGCTCCCTTTGGCCTCTTCAAGGTCATCCTTCACACCCCTGCCGTGCTCTCCTCCTATTAGCTGCTGTTTCCCTGTGGTGGGAAAACATTCAGCTGCCTCTGGTAGAAGCAAAGTATGTACAGCTTGGAGATATCCAGAAACAGGGTTATTTCCCCCAGGCCTCTTCTGCTGAGCTGATAGTCCCCATCCAATCTTCCTCTCCATCCATGGGGAGTTCTGTAGGCTTTTCCAGTGATGCCACATGTCCCCAGCATCCATCTTCACACACACAAACCACCAGCAGTTCTGGAAGGGGCTGGGTGTGGTGCTCATTGGTCACTTCAGTGATCCCAGAACCTGGTGCAGGTAGGTACCCTTTCAGGAGGTCTGTGCAGCACTGAAGTATTGTGCTGCCAGACTACCTTAAGCCCTGTGGCCTCAGAACTAGATCTGCAGTATGTGCTGTTCACCACCCTGATGACTGTTTGGCAGCATCACTGGCCTGCCAGGTGTCCATGGCATGGACTGACGGGGCAGTCTTGCAGCTGCACTTCCTGGGCAGTACCACATAGCAGAGAGTTAAGACCAGCCAGCACATCTCAGTGGGGAATCTGAGCCATAGCCACGTGTGCCTGCCTGCGTTTGGTCTGGGTTGCCAGTGTCTGATAGCAAGTATAAGCATGTGTGGCCATTCTGGGAGGATGCGGAGCGAAGCACAGGTCTGAAGGACTGTCTTTGTACCAAGGGTTTACACTCACTTTGCTGTGATCCCACGTGCTCTTTGGTTGCGCTCAGAGATGTCTGGATGGCTGTGTCAGGGCTCTTTGGGGAAGAGAAATATGAGCTGAAGTGGAAGACATGGACCTGCCAGTTGCCTCTCTCATTGCTCTTTTCATTTGGTGGCTGAGGGTGACAGTAGGTAATCAAGGTGCCAAGGTCTACTTCTGAGCTCCCCATCTTGCTCCCTTGCAGAGTCGTCTCACAGCTCCTGGCTGAGCTTGATGGCCTTCATTCCACCAGAGAGGTATTTGTCATTGGAGCTACAAACAGGCCTGACCTCCTGGACCCAGCTCTGCTCCGGCCAGGCAGGTACGTCACATCCTATCCTGACTTGCTCATGGGTAGTTCCCTGGAGCTCCTCAGGCAGGGATGAACTGGACTGTATCCCTACCATGTTCCCTCCATAGAGACTGTTCCTAAAGCCCCCTGGTGCTAGCCTGTGGGGGAGATAAGAAGCCAAGAGGAGGCCAGTGCCTATGGCTGTAGCAGCAGCACAAGGTACCACTGCTTGTTATCTCCCACCACCCTGGTTATTGCCTCAGCAGCACAGAAGGGCTATAAGGGACCTGCTGTGGCAACAAACTGATGGGGGAGGAATTGGTCCCCTAGGCCCTGTTCTGCGGAGCTGCTCCCTACCCTGTCCTCATGCCTGCAGCTTGCCCATCCTCAGGCAGGGTTGTTGTTGGACCTCACGTTTCTCCAGCCTGCCCTAGTCCCTCTGAAGATCAGCGCTGTCCTCCAGCACCTTGACTGTTCCCCCTGCCCCAAGTTGTGCATCGTCCACAAACTTGGCAGCAAAAGGAGCTGTCCCAAGGCCACCCTTCAGTTTCTATTGCACGGGGCTGAACACCAGTGGCAGGTTTGTCTTGGCCTGTTCTTGACTGTCTCTTTTTCTGTGCTGACAGGTTTGACAAGCTGGTCTATGTGGGCATAAATGAAGACCGGGAGTCACAGCTGCAGGTGCTGAGCGCGGTCACCAGGAAGTGAGTGACCTGTGTTCTTGCAGCAGCCTTCCACCACTCTCCAATGAGTTGCATCCTTCCTGGGGTTGATGCATAGTGTGCTCCAGTTTGACCTCATGTCTAAGGCCTATAGAGCAGCTGAGTCACCGACCCACAGACAGCAGGCAGTGGAAGACAATGGGGCAACTTCCAGCAGTAGAACTGGGTCTGGTTTTCATGCAAGGTGGACAGCAGCTCAGCTGGCTGTCCAAGTGGAGTTTTCCAGTCACCATGCCCACACGTTCTGGGGGAGCTCAGCCAGATCCCAACAGTGTGATGAGACTGCAGTGCAGCAACGTGGCAGGAAGCTCCCGTTCGCTTCCTGCAAGAGTTCCCCCAACACATCTCCTGCTGTTTGCAGGTCCAAGGGTGAAGGCAGCTCTGTTTCCATTCACCTCACTGCCGTTCCTCCTATGACGCTGAGTGGTGTTTAGCCTGTGCTCTGTGTGTCTTTCTGAATGCTCTTCATGTGAGATCACTGAGCAGCAGGGTTTGGCTGCTTTCCCAGCTGTTCTGTGCTCTTGAGAGCATCTCTGGAGGGAGAAAAGCAAGCCCTGCTATTCAGGTGCAGAGGTACCACCACCACAGCTGGGTGAGCAGCTTTCAGTCTGCCTCTCCAGGGACTTTCTGTCATGGACAGCTGTGATAGCCTTTGACAATAAGCTAGCAGAGAAGGTGAGAACGTGGGCTGGATTTGAGCATCTTTTCACACCCATATGGCTTGGCAGTCATGGCCTCCAGCACTATGCTGTTGTTCATGCTGAAGGAGGCTCACTGTCTGCAGTGTGGCTCTGATGAGGTGGTTTGGTGTTAGGGTG
Source organism: Actenoides lindsayi (assembly GCA_025331215.1). Lineage (NCBI taxonomy): Eukaryota > Metazoa > Chordata > Aves > Coraciiformes > Alcedinidae > Actenoides > Actenoides lindsayi. The sequence continues at coordinate 15,445 of WTSP01012070.1, forward strand.
GTTTTGTACTCTCTGTAATTAAACATGTTCTTATGCTGCCCTGGCTGTAGGCTGTTCTCAGGCATGTGGATCACTTAATTTCTCTTGAGTGAGAACTCAAGGTTGCCTTTGATCCCATGTAGCAGGAGAGAGAACGTTGCTGTGGGGATGTTTAAAAGAGAAGTGACTGTATTGAAGAAAACAAATCAACTCCTTTGATTTTGTTTGAGGCTGTAGAGCACAGTCCGGAAGTGACTAAACATGGGGTCTCCAATTACTGCTCCCTGGTCACGCTGCCTGCTGCATCTCTCCTGATCTGGTTTTTCTGTGGCTTTTACACTTGCAGTTTTCTCTCTTGGCAGGTTTAAACTGGATCCTTCTGTGAATCTCACCACCGTCCTAGAAAAATGCCCAGCTCAGCTGACAGGAGCAGACATCTACGCCTTGTGCTCAGATGCGATGATGAGTGCTGTCAAACGCAAGGTGGAGTGGATTGAGGAAGGTAGGAGCCCAGCCCTTACCTATCCTGCAAGTTGGGGTGGTCCAGCACAGGGGCAGAGAGTTACCACTACCAGTAACTAATCTGTGCGAGAAGATGGCTTTGGGACCATGTCTGAATTTCTGGCAGGCAGGCAGTTTCTGCAAATGTGATCATCTTCATCTTCAGTGCTTGGCCCCAGGGGAAAGAGGCGGCACAGAGGTTTTACTTCCAGTCTCCAGTGGCAGGAGAGGAGGCTGTTGGATCTTGCCAGCCACTCCCATGCTTGGCTCTCAGCCTTCTCCTCTTACCTCTCTCATGCAGGGCTGGATACCGAGAGCTCTGCTCTGATCCTGACCATGGAAGACTTCGTGCAGGCTGCTGCAAGGTTGCAGCCGTCGGTGTCTGAGCAGGAGCTGCTCAGGTATAGATTAATCCAGCAGAAGTTTGCTGCCTGCTAATGCTCAGTGAAGCTGGGACTGGAGGAGTAATGGGGTGGTGTGCTAATGTCTCCTGGGCCCCTTTCTTTCCAGCTTGGGTGGAAAAGGTGGCTGTGCAGTTTCTTAAGCCAAAGCCTGGTGGAAATGCTGCACTGCTCAGCCAAGCTGGTGCTGGATTCTGTAACAGGCCCTCACATGTTGAGGAGCACTTTGTGGCTGCTGGGAGCATACCAGGGTGACTTCCCCATGGAGAGGAAGCAGTGTCCTGGTTGAGGGCAATGAAGGTGTCTCCATGGGTGACAGAGCATTGGTGGGGGACAAGGCCCAAACTGCACCCCATTTGGCAGCAAGAGTGGGGCTGGAGGCAGTTGCTTGTTGGGGTGGCAGTCCCTTGTGAGGGGTGCTGGCAGGATGACAGCAGGACACAGCACTGCTGCTTCAGGTGGCCTGGGCTCAACATGGTCTCTGAATAAATAGAGGCGTTTGGCACTAGGTATTCTCGGCCTGGACTCAGGTCTTTGTTCGATAGTGGTGTCTGTGGGCTTGGGATGGTACCAATGAGCCCTGAGATGGGCTGGGTGTCGCAGAGAAACCATTGCATTGCAGGTAGAGGGAGGAGCACACCTGTGAACCAGGATGGGACCACCCTCATCCAGCAAAGGTTGCCAGAATGGCTGGAGCCTACAGCAAATGAGGAGAGGCTGAGGGAGTGGGGTTTGCTCAGCTGGGAGCTGAGCTGCCTCTGAAGAAGGAACTCAGTTCCTCCTGGAAGTGCTGGGCATTGGGAAAAGAGGCAATGAGGGCAAGTGGCAGCAAGTGAAAGTCCCCCTGCATACTAGGAAAAACTTGTCAGGGGTAGAGGGAGAGCTCCAGCCTTGGAAATACTCAGCCCTTGGCTGGAGCAGTCCAGGGTGGCCCTGTCTGCACTAATTCGTGCTGAGCACCAGTTGGCCGGGCCCCCGCCCGCCACTCCCCCAAAGTCTTTGCCTCGCCTCAGCAGCCTCACAGCAGCTGCCAGCACCTGGGCCCTCCCTGCTTTCTGGCCTTCACCGAGGATGGCAAATAAATCCGCACTTGAGCTGTGTGTGGTAGCCGGCTGGCCAGCACCTGCCTCTGCCAGGGCCCTGCAGCTGCTGGCGTGGCTCACGGGGAGGCCGCGTTAAGCCAGGGGCTTGCGCGTGCTCCAGCCCAAGGTGCTGTCTGTGCTGCCTACACGGGGACTGCTGGCAGTCGTGTCCCTGAGACAAGTCCTCCCAGCAAAGACCAGCTCCCCACCACACTCCTCTTTGAAGGGCTGGTTCTTCAGCAGCTGCAGGTGTTTTGTGTGTGAAGGCCCCGCTGACGTATGCCAGAGCCCTGTTGCTCCAGCTCTGGCCCCTGAGCGTGTTCAGGTAGAGCTGCCCCTGTCTGCAACATGCTGCTGGATCTGGCCACCGCTTCCCCAGAGCAGGCAAAGGGAGCTGCAGCCACAGCAAAAGTGTTGGGTGGCTGTGCCCCAGCAGGGGATGGGCTCCCCTGGATGGCACTGAGACATGTCAAGAGATGGCTTCAGTGCCTAGCTGAGGGGTGCGAAGGAGAAGACTGGTGCAGTACCCCTCTATGAGTGGGTAACCACTCTGCAGTGGCTTCAGCAGGGACATGCAGCCATCCGGAAGCCAGCCCACCCTTGGCTCTGCTTCAAGGGGAGACCCAAACCCCACACCCCAGGCATGACTGGCTGGGGGCTTGGTGATGAAGCTGTGCCTGCACCCATCCCATGCTTCCCCCCAGCCTGGGCACTTCATTGCCCAGGAGTCCTGAGGTGGCTGTGGCCATCACCCTGCCCCATACCCTGCCCATACATGGACACACAGACCACGGGCTCTGGTAGCTGTCATGAGTACTCTTAATTAAGGGGAGGGGGCTCCCAGGTGCCTCTTGTTGATGTCCCCAGACTTCTGCTTGTCCCCGGAGCCGCTTGCAGCTCTCAGCCACCACAGTCCCATTTCCGTGACCCACTCAGGCCATCTTCTTCACGACATGGATGAAGTAGCAGGGGACGTGTGCCTGCCCTGGCGTGTAGGGTTGGAAGTCACCCAGGACACTGTGCTGGCACTTCCCCTGGAAGGCACCTTTCAGCAGGGCTGTGAAGGCCTCCAGCCGGTGTGGGTAGTACGAGAGCCGAAACTTGCTGCAAGGAGGCAACAATGGTTACATGGAGGACCAGTGGGGCACAGTACCAGACACCTACTGCCTCTCTGCCCAGAGCCACCCCCATGACCCCTCTCACCTCATCTCCGGGGCTGCCCCTGCCTCTGTCGGGGGGACCTGCACTGTGTAGTCCAGGGTCACCATGTGTGCCTTATTGTTTACCAGCAGTACCGAGGTGGTGATGTCCTTGGTTAAGTCACTCTGGGGACCACAGAACAGCTGTGTCCTGCAGGGATATGGTTCCCCCCCCTCCTCCAAGCCTGGGCACAGCCCTGCTCCCTGCCTTACCTGGGCCCTATGGGGCCAGGGGTTTGGGCAGAGGAGAGTGGAAGGAGGCAGGGTCCACCAGCAACCCACCTTGTAGTAGATGTTCTTCCCAGGAGGTGCACAGCCTGTGGCCAGGATGTGATCGTAATTGCGGTGGTCAATAATCAGGACACCCCCAGGTCGCACCATGCTGGCAATGTTCCTCAGGGCCAGCTTGTGATCACTCTGGTCCCCTGGGGAGGAATCCATGGTGTCCCCAGGCACTGGTTGTACCTCATTGTACAGCTGATGAAGCCCCATCTTGCCCATACACAAAGCTAGTCCACCTCGCCTCCCCCGCCCCCCCGCCCCATGCCACCAAGTTTTAGCTTGGAGAACCCACAGCCCCACCCATGGTATGAGCTCAGGCACATTTGCAGCCTCACTGAGCAGAGCATGTCATGTGGGGAACCCACTACCCCACCAGTGGCACAAGTCTGGGTGTGTCTCCAGCCTTGCCAGAGATGTGACATAGATGCACGCAGCTCCACCACCATGGGACCCAATGGCCCCACTCATGCCACAAATGGTAGGGAGCACATTCTCAGTCTCCCTGGAGACATGCCACGACACAGCAACCTCACCATGCATAATCCACTGCCCCACTTATAGCATGAGTTATGGCACGTTCTCAGCCTGCTGGGAGGCACTAGGCACATATGCATCGCTACCCCTCCCTCCCCCCCCGCACCTTTGAAGTCAGGCAGGTGCGCGAAGGAGTTGCCCAGGCAGATAACTGCATCAAACCCGTCCCCTGGCTTCTCCAGGTCCTTCTCCAGTGTGAGCCAGTTGGCCTCCTCGATGACTGCAGCACAGTGGAGTGGATGAGGGCAGAGACACACCACCCACCCAACAGCCTCCCTTGCATGCAAGACCCCCACCCCAGCATCACCCAGCTCTTCCTTGGCTCCTTGTGAGTGCTGCATGCAGCCCAGGGCCAGCAGGCAGGCAAAGACCATGGCCTGGGCTTGCCGAGCAGCCAGCGCTGGCAGGTCCCTACCTGTCCCTGCAGCAAGGCCACCTAGTCGGCGGCACCCGCATGAGGGGGGGGGGCTGAGCACCGTGAGGGGCCCGGAGGGGACAGTACGCAAGGGGAGTGGTGCCCCGCGGGAGGGGGTCAGGGCAGAGGCCCCCAGCGCCGGGATGGGGTGTTGGTGTCCGCATACCGCTCCCGGCCCCCACAGCACCCGCACCCCATCGGTCGAAGGGCTCCTCCTTGCGCCGCTCCCAGCGCTCCTTCAGCGCGTACTTGAGCATCTTGTCACTGGCGTCGACGCTGGTCACCTGGAAGCCTTCCTCGAGCAGCATGATGGAGTCCACCCTGGGGACATGGCTGTCAGCGGGTCCGGGAGCAGCTGAGAGGGCGCGGGGGACTCGGGGTGGGAGGGCGCTAGGGACGGGCCAGGGGCGGCGGGGCCCGGGGTAGACCCGGGCAGAGGGGGGAACCTGGGAGGCGGGCGGATGCGGGGCGCGGTGCCTCACCCGGTGCCGCAGGCCACGTCGAGGATGGAGCGGCAGCGGTGCTGGCGGAGCAGCGCCAGGAGCCAGCTGCGGTACTCGGCCGTGCGGCCCCGCGTGTCCCCGATGTACAGCTGCCACACGCGGGCCGCCCGGCCGTCCGCGTACTGGTCCGGCAGCCCCTCCGCCGCCACCCCCAGCGACCGCGTCCGGTACACGCTGTCCACCATCCCGCCGACGCGGCCCCGGCCCCGGCCCCGGCCTCACTGCGCCGCGCCCCCGCCG
>WTSP01012071.1:0-68358 GCA_025331215.1 Actenoides lindsayi
GAGTTTGTTACCGCCAATAGAAACAACCAAAGCCCAGTGTATTTCTCCTGGATAACCCGTATGTAATTTTTTGAATTTTTTTTTTTTGGGGTGGGGGGGGTGATATATTTTAAAGTCATTTTACTGTTGCTTCAATAGATGATCACTCTTCACATGGCCAACTTCAAATCAAAAACATTATGGCACGTTTATCTTCGACAAAAGTTAGTGACAAAGATAATACCTTCTGTTCACTGTCACATACAAAATTGACATTTTACTGACTGTTAAATGGACATAGTGAAGTATTTCTTAAAAAGTACTCCAAATAATGTGTATATTACTGCTAAAATTAAGTAACTCCATAAACATCGTAAAAAGGAAACTGTGTAACAGTTTCACAGCTACATGACAGTACTTCAGAAAACACTACCCTACTTAACACAAAGTATTTAGTGGCCTGGACCAATTAGGTATATTTTTAATAATTTTAGGTAAACAGCTCTTTAAGTCATCCAACACTTTGTCTACAATTATATAAAGTGGAAGAACATTAAAGCCTGCAGGATTGTTACTATCTGTCTGGAGATAGTTGGATTTACACAAATTGGTAAAAGCCTAAATTAGGCTAAAGGACTTCCGATTTGTGAATTGAAGATTAAAGATGTGATCATACAGTGCCCTCTAGTGCTTGTTCTCGATTCTAGCATAGTGCCTAATTTTATATACTTTAATACTGTTGAGAAGTTTATGGCTTTTTATTACACTTTTTTTTTTAGTATAAAGTAAAAGCTATAGTTGCTAATTTAAGTAATACCCTTAGTGTTGTTTCTCTCTACACAGCATTTGCAGTGACTCCTCTGAAAGGCCAGCATTCATGGGACTACAGAAGCTAGCTGAAAAGCCAGCATGCTTTTCATATGTGCATGAGGTGGAATTCAGTCTGACATTCAAGTCAATTGGAATCTTGTCGTTTACTTCATTGGACATAGGAATTCAGCTACCTTTGAGGAATATATCTATGCCTTGTCATTACATTGCCATTTTTTCTATTTATCAAGGCAATTTATAACAGGATGCTTATTCTGATATCACAGGTGTTTTAAGATTTCCAAAGTTTCTTGGTATTTAAGAAGAAATACAATAAAAGTTATTAAAGAAAAATGCAATGAAGTATCTTAGTTTTCACAATCAATTTTAAAAATAAGGTTTTGTCTAAGATTGTCTCATTGACTTGAATGGAGCTGTTAACACAAAAATCAAATGGTTATTTGGTTTCCACTTCACATTTTAATTGAAATTTCTCACTGCTTATATTAAGTACTCTGAAGTCATACATAGGAGTGTAACTTGGTAGTGTGTCTTTGACATCAGTCATTCATTCTTATATTTGGAATTGTACTGTGCCATAACATTTCCGATTTAAGAGGTACATTTATTAATGTAAGCATGTTAATCTGATCACTGTCTATGACACAGCAAACTGTTGATTCAAAGCTTTCTACAAACCTATTTCCTTTTTAAAGTAGTATTATACTGCCAAAGTTTTAAAAAAAAGTTATTAAAAAAAAAGAAAAAAAGAAAAGCTACCAGTTTACTGAAATACTTTAGAAGAGATGCTACTGTTGTGATACTGTGTTTCGTTTTGTAATCCCATCTGCTGCTTAGGCCAGATATGCATTTTCTGGATGCAATCTGTTGGTTTCCAATGGTTTACTACATGGTGGGCTCTATCGACAAGTAGGTGAAATAACTGTTAGAAAACTTAACATTGTAGTTCTCAGTGGTTTGTTGTGTGTATTGTCATTGCATGTTTAAGTGTGTGTTGTATTTTGAGATACTCTTTTTGCATGCGTGGGTTTTTGTCTGTGTGCTAAAATTTGGAATTAATTTCTGGCTTATAAAGGATATCATTAGTGACAAGTATGACAGGGAATACAGGTTAATATCTTCAAAAACATTAGATTAACATTTAGCTGCATTAATACGTTTCTACAAATTGCTAGGTTATAGGCCCAATTCTAGTGTCGTTCTATACTTAGTTATAAATTGTTTGGATTTTCTGACAAGGGTTCTGTGAAGATAGCTACAGAATGTAGATTGTACTAATACTGACAGTCCTGAATGTGTCCAACAATCCTTATCTTCCACTACTTAAAATATCACCCACTCCTACATTTCTTTCTTCATCTCTGCTAATTTATATTTGCATATCTAGATTTAACAACATAGATTTAATGTAAAAATTAGGCAGAAACCAGAGAAGAAGGGCTTATTAGCATTTTAGTGAACTCCTATGTGTAGGAAAATTAAAGTGAAATCAAAGAAGAAAATGGTTTGCTTCACTGTATAACTAATTTTGAGTTGGGGCTACAAGCCCATAATACTCATTCCCCAGGTAGAAATAAAAAAAATAAATCCCAAACCAAAAACAATTTCCTGCCCTGAATTAAAAGAATCCAGTATCTCAGGTTTGTAATACTTGCTACTTCCTTAACTCTTAATTCCACAATTATAAAACTAATTCATACCACTAGAATAATTCAATTGACTCCAAGTATCCAAAGTAATGAATAATCCAAAGATGTTAAACTTAAATTAAAAACTGAGTTTGTTTAACCAAAAAAAAAAAAAAAAGGAAATCACCAAATCTCCCTATAGGTGTTCAAACTAGCATGAACTTCTGCATCTTTTTCTGATAATACAATTACTTAAAATCTTAGTGCATCCACCAGTCATATTGCCCTTTTTTTTTTTAACATCTGTTTTCATCAGTAACAAGACTTTTAAAAATACAGTTCATACTTATTCTCATTGTTTTCTTAAACATGCTTTTATTGTACATGTGCAATGAAGAGAAATTGATCATCATTAGATAAGAAGTACTATGTAAAACTTGTAATATTTCCTTTCTTATTTAATAGGTATAGAATACATTCCCAAAGTGCCACCTTTTAAGTATTTATTTGTCATTTGGTCACCTGGAATGAAATATCCTCATCTTAGAGAGAAAACCATCAAAGGAATTACTCTCCCGCTCCTTTTTGTTAGAAGTAGATGGCCTCCAGAAAAATATCTTTGACAAAATTCACAGCTGGGATGAACTTCATCAAAATATGTCATGAAGTAGTAGAAATCTGTTCTACAGTCTTCAGGTATAAATGATGTGAGATCAGTAACTGAACATACTTAACAGCTGTGTAGAAATCTGTTGACTATGAAGAAAGCTATAGCTATAAGTACCTGACAACTAAAATTATGCTCCTACTAACGTATTTTTAAAAAATCTACATGAATTAGTTGAATTTAACTGCTAAAATAAGAACAGCTATTGAGCTTAAGAATTTTTATGTATTTGTTTTGGAAGAACACATAGAAAATGTAAATTACCACGAATTTGTAGAGTTTTCCTTACTCAAAATTTCAAAAAATTTATATTAGCTTATGGAAACTTAGACTCCTAAAAAGATTATTGCTTAAAAGAAAACCTCTATCAGGACAGTTAAGACTTAATTGAAATTATAGGTTGCCAAATAAGAAGCAATTAAAATGCCAGAACAGCTTTTCATCTTGGCACTAAACAGAATGATGCAAAAAATTTATTTTTACGATTTCCCTTAGAAGCCACGAAATTCACCCTTTCTTCTTATTTCCACTTAACTCAAAAATTGCTAGGTTCCTAGCAGTCTTAATCATTACAGAATATTCCTTTCTAAGCTTTTCAAATAGTGCTTACTTTCTATGGAAAACATGCTTCATTTTGGAAACACAGCTATAAAGCATGATGGGAACTATAACACAGCTGTCTGTAACAGTGTTTTCTATTGTCACGCTTCAAAGGAAACATTGTCCAGCAAAGTGCAAAGTTTTACTGATGTACAGGTTGTCCTAAAAGCATAATTGGAATACTCCAAATCATAGATTAACCTGAAAGAGGAATGTACTAGATGTCCTGGCAGAACCTTTATTAGCATTTTGAAACTGATATATAATTGTAGGAAAGAGCAACCCAAAGCATTTATTTCAGTCCATTTATTGCCAAAAGTAACTGCAATGAAGCAAGTTGTTGCAGTATATAAGGATATACTGTGTTCACAACTATTAAAGGCTTATTTTAAAAAGTGGAAATAACTTCATTTTAACAAAAGGAAAGGGACTGTAGCAACCTCTAAAGCTCATTCAAGTATGAATTCAATGAAAATAATTACTTATCTAGTCTATCAATTAATTGAGGATATATACTTGATATAGATTACATTTAAAATTATGTACATGGAACATTATGTACATCGGAATTATGTACAGGGAACCAGCAACTCAGCCTGTGATCTGCAAATTCCAGCCATCCCTAATCTTTTAAGTGTTCCATATTTAAGTTGCTTGTTTCTTTCTCCTTTTCTCTTCACAAAAGCCTAGATGACTTATTAAGGTGTGGGGTCACCTTTGCAGCTAACATGGTGGTGGTGGACAAAGAAAGTACAATGAGTGCCGAGGAAGACTATATGGCAGATGCTAAGACTATTGTAAATGTTCAAACACTCTTTAGGTAAGACATCTTTGCAATCTACCTATACATCTTCTTTCGTCATGAAATACTCAATGGCTTTTGTACTCAAATAAGAATTCTTTCTTTCACTTAGGTTTTCCCTTATATGAATTCATGTCTTACATCAACAAACCTTTTTCCTGCTTAGCAATACGTGCCTGAAATGTCAGATGAAATTCTATGCATACCAAAACTGGATGATCATTTTTAAAATCAACTGTGTAGAAGGGAAAAGAAAGTTAATCTTGAAGACTTAGGACAAAAGATAGTTGAGAAAATAAATTTTTCCTCAGAGCAGCAGTCTAGCACATTAATGCTAAAGCCAGTATTAAACACAGATCCTTCTAAAAGGTAATCAGTCCATCACTGTGAAGCTAGGAATGTTCACATTTTGATGTTTTAAACAAAAAGTGGGTTTTCAGGCACATATATGCAACACCATGTATGAGAAAAACCAGTGAGAATTATGAAGGAATAAGTGCATAGAGAGTGATAAAAACCTCTTTACAAGACTGATCATTTAAGACAGTGCTGTGATGAAGAGTTAAGCAGAAATTTCCTGTTCTTCTGAGACCATGTCCTGATTAAAGCCTGACTCTGTCTTAACCATCTTGTTCAACATGTACCAAAAGATACACATCCGTTTAAACTGAAAAAGTTCTTATTTGCTTAAAAAAGAAAACAGAACACCAGAAGAAACCCCACATGAAACAGAACACACTATACAGTAGCTGTATTCTACTTAGGAAAGAGAGAGAGAGAAAGAAGGAATGGGGAAGAGAGAGAGAGAGAGAAAGAAGGAGAGCGGGGGAGAAAGGGGAGTGGGGGAAGAGAGAGAGAGAAAAGGGTGAGAAAGAGAGATCATAGTACCACACAATGTACCGTAGGATCTAGCTAGAACTTGCTAAATAATCAGTTGTCTTGCACAATGCTTACAACTAGATGGCAACTTTAACTCACATATGAGCTATGTATCAGGTTCAGTATCATTTTAAAGATTGCATGGTACTTTCTACAAATATCAAAAGAAATCAGAATAAATATCTCGGTTTAAGACTTAAACAATACTCTTTCAGAAAACTGTAAACTTTAACAAGTAGTGTATTTTTTTTTTCTAATTTTATTCCTTAGAACACGTACAATAATTTCACTGCATTTTTTATATTATGTAATAGTTGTAGAAAGGAGTAAGCTTTGGGAAGAGGCATAAGACAGTGGCATTTAACTGTTCTACAGAATAAACTACATTCATTGCACCAAGGTAAATAGTTTTGTAAATGAACTTTAAAAATGTTTTTTAAAGGTTTTTCTTTTTACTTAATAATAGCTAATAATACCAGAAATTAATGAAGAGACTGGATGTGGTGAATAACAACAGCACTTAACGAAAAATTGTAGTGTTAAGGATTTTAAACTACTGGAGTTTTGCTAATATATGCTGTTCTCAAAGATAATACATCAATGAAGAAGATTCCACTTAAGTTTCACCAAGAGAAATGATTCAGAAATACAGGCTAATCAAAACCTCACTGATTTGAGTGACTCAGAATAGCTGACTTTATGAAGGGTTTTGAACAGGCCTGAAGAGTTTTGGCCTAGGTTACCAGTTCTCATATAGTTGTTCTGACATTATTCTCTGATTTATATAAACTAATAATTTTGCTTTGCCAGAAGAGTGTGTCAACCACACCTTAGAAGACAGATACACCGTCTATAACAGCAGGGTTATTAGCACCTTTAAGGCTAGAAATTGTTCCATACCAATTAAAACTGTGACACAACAATAACTTATCTGACTTAATTACGGTTGAATAATGAAGTGTGATTCAAATCTCTGCCTATCCAGTCCTTTTTTTACCAGAATGGGATAGAAAAAAAGGTATCTTTGCACGGAAGTAGCCTGCTCCAGTGCTGAAAACTTGTAGGCAGTGTGCCTTACACCCAGGACAAGAGGCATCTTGTCCTGACCACCTAGAAAGCAATTTCCTCTAATTCTGCTAAAAGGCATTCCTTAAGTAAAATAGGAATTCTAACAATACCAGGTTTGAAACTCATATCCTAAAATAAATCATTTTTTGTATCTTGGTGATGAACTAAAATGATCTTTAACAGAAACATAGTTTTTCCTCTTCAAGTTGTCTATATTTTATCGTTAGATCAGCTTTTAATTTCCTGTTTCTCTTAGTTGTGAAAATTGTATGATTAGTTTTCAAATATGAATGTCTCAATACAAGAAAATTTCCAGCCTGCAGAAGCTTAACTAAGTCTATGCTACATGATACAGAATTAAAGCAGAGGAAATTTATTCTCCTTCCTCAGTACTTTAACACATTTGTTAAGTTACCTAATAAGTACAAGTTCTTACCTACAAGTGTGATATTATCAGGATTTTTTTTTCCAATATTCATGAGCACTTCACAGGATCTCATAACATAAAGCATAACAAGTGAAGATATACCACAGTTGCGTCACCCGGGTGTGTTTTCATGTATTTAATCTATGTATGTAGACTCTGTTCCCTAAGGGCTTAATCTTTAGTAGGACATAAGCAGACTTTCTGTAACAAAGTCTGAGTGGTGCAGTATAATAACAAAGTCTGACTAAGAGCTAAAAATGTACAGAAATTCCTGAGCATGCACAATGACTTCCAAACTACAGTATATACAAATGGTAATTTTAAGTGATTCTCATTCTCACTCAGTTTGCCAAGTCCATTTTTCCTTACATGATCACGTTTAATATTTGGTTATTCACAGGGACATAACCACTAACATAAGAACGACTGGCATTTCTACCATCATATATGATTGTATGTGCAGAACATGTTTGGGATCACATGATCATTACCAGTCTACTTTTTGGCATCAACAGACCTAGGAAACTGTATTGCAATAATATGGCATTAACATGTACTGGCATGTACATGTTAACATACATGTTTTGACATACATTTCCCCACATTTAGGCTCTGCTTGAATTGCCATTTCAGTGAAGTTCCTCCCTACACAAATGAAGGGAAAAAGACTAAAGACTTGCAAAAAGGTACATTGGATTCCATTTGACACTAACTTACTAAATTCAGCTTTCAAGCAAACCACTTTAATTTTTATCTGAATGAAACAGAAGCCACATTAATGATGTCATTAGTACCACAGTTATCTATTGTCACATGTAGATAAGTACTTTCAGGATAAGCAGAACAGATCACAAATGCACATTTCATTTTCTGACACTAATCTGTAGCGGAAATTCTCAAATAATAATCTGAGTTCTATTCCAAGTTGGTTAACATTTGCATAGCGTAAGCTACAAATTTCTTTCTAGTTCAGAGTACTGAGGACTGGAGCAGGCTCTTCAGTCTGCTTCATAAAAATCTGTGTAATTCAGCCAGATCAGAGTTAAATTTTCTTCACTGTTTTTTGCTATTGGAAGTCTGAATTAATGTTAACTTTTAAGTATTTGTATAGGTAAATGTTTCAGAGTGAGAGCATAAGTATAAATAAGCGTATATTTTCTCAGTAACTCCTGAGAATTGTCAGTTTTCATCTATCTTGCTCAGTCTGTGGACACAGAGCATACAAGCAGAACTCAAAAAAAAAAGAAAATGGAAAGAGTCCATAAGGCAGTTCTAATAAAATGTTAGTTTACATGCCACCAGATACTAAGAGCAGTTTATATAGTTTTGCACTTTTTATGTTTCCTACAGATTTGTGTCATTTTAGAAATTATTAATGAAGTTATTTATTTTTTATTAGAAATTATTAATTAATCTGGTAATGAAATTAAGTGGTTCCTTTCTAGCATTAAAATATTGTATAAGCTCAATCTTTGAATGTATGTTTGCTTCTTTGTGAATGCTACAGAAAATGTTCTGTAGTTTCCTCTGCTCTTGTACCAGCACTTCACTGTGCCAAAACACACCACAGGTTTTAGGCACTTCATTAGAAGCATGGACATGAGCACAAGCTATAGCAGTATGTAGAGCCTTATATTTGTGAATTCTTATAGAGGCATAACTGTTATATTCTTTTAAAATACAGGTTATTCTCAAGCCTAAGCATTATCACAGAACTAACTCATCCAGCCAATATGAGATTCATGCAGTTCAGAGCCAAAGACTGCTATTCTCTTGCTCTATCCAAATTAGAAAAGGTAAGGAGATTTGCATCCCCACCCCCAACTTAAACATTATCATTTTAACAGTTTTTCTGATTTTGCAATAATGTTTTCAAAACAAGTGGAAACAGTGAAATGATTTTGTTTGCAGAGTGAATTTAAAGATTATTTTTTCCAAATTCAACCCTCATTTAAAAGTGAGGTTGGAGTTCCATTACCTTACCATATAATACTAATTGACCAACCTTCTGGACAGTGGACAAACAACTTGCTCAAAGAAAATTGAATATTTTTTGATAACTTAAAGTTTAGAGCTAATGTGGTTTTCCAAGAAGCTTAAAACATGTGCTGCTTTTATTATAATGCATTTTTTATTCCAATTTACTTTAAAGGCACTGTAATTGCACAGTATTTTGAAAACAGCAATTGTTCTCTGTTGAAAGGCAGTCCTAGAGACAATGAGGATAGTAACACTACTTAAATGCTTGATAAAACCATCATATTTTATACATTCTAGTGCACATGTTTGCATTTTCAAACTGTGGAACAGGGAGGCTATATTAAGTTCAATTTGGGTTGCTCATCCAAAAACATCTATTACTAAAATATTGTATGCTCCAGCTAAAGTAACTTTGTGAATCTGTTTAACTTGGTAAACTCCAGAATAAGCTTCTTTTTCACAGATTTGACCTACCTACCTCTGCAGTACACAAAACTTACAGTATCACCTTTGTAATCTTTCAGGCTATTTTCTGATTTTATGAGTGTAAGACAAATAATATCACTGAGCCAGTCTTTAAGGACAGAGATATTTCACTCCAGCCATCTCTTTTTCCCCTTCCCATCAATGTAGATATTATTTCTAGGTTCTCTTGTGTAGTCTCTCAATCTCTTCACCTTAGGTATTTTACATATACCAAATTTGAATTCACGCTAAAAACATTACAATTATACAGAATTAGCATATATTTTCCATTTCCTAGCTGTACAGTACATTTCCTAGATTTTGGGGATTTCAGATACTTCAGTGCAGTAAACCCAAGATTTTTATCTCGGGATTCTTTCCTGATTTACATAAACTCCGTCATTTTTCCAACAAAGGTTCTGGAAATCATTAGAAATATTATAATTCTTCCCTATCTTTATTAATTTATTGTGTAGATATAAAATTGTGAATATAGATTGGAAGCTGAACAGTTAATTAACTTTCTATCCAAACTATGTTATGCTGAAATAGACATAGATAAATTATCTTAGAGAAAGAACTTTTTCTTCATTGCTGTTAAAGTTGCCTGCTCTTGATCTTTCCCACTCATTTCATCTTAACATTTGCAGGGAGTACTTCACAGGTGGTGCTGTAGTTCATTTGATGTTTCAGAACTCCCTCATGCAAAATGAAAGGCAATTAAAAACTCAAGCAAAAAATTATCTAATGCAGTGAAATGTACAGCTGATGTTATTTCTGTATTAAGCACTCATTTTCAGAAAGACTACAAGTCAGGCAAGTTACCTTCAGATAGCACTGGAACACACAAGCAAAACTGACTTTTCAGCCTAATGGGCTACAGAAGAAAGATATGCAAATCATAGAAGTCCATCTGCTCTTGCAGCTGCAACTTTCTCATTTTAGAGGCAAATAAATCTGAGCACCAAGCTCAGCACTGACACTGGAGAAAACAATGGCCCTTATACAACAGAGAAAGGAAAAAACATAAGTTTTTAGACCATAGGTATTATGTTCTTCATTTGTATTAGATAAGAACAACTGAAGTAACCACTCCTTTCTCAAAAGAAAGGGTTTAGATTATCCTGGGTAAGAGTCATTCTCTAGTTTTCTAGGTTTTTGGGGGTTTTTTCCTAATTATTATTTTCCAAGTAAATATCACAGGTGTTAACTGAAGGATAAAAATTCTAACCTTTAAGTGATTATTTGAAAATATGTGCAAACTCCTGTATCTTTTAATCAAACCAATACTGTGATTTTGTATCTTCCACAGGAATAAGCACATACATGTTAGGTAAGTGGAAATCTATCTGGGATAGCCCAGTATCTTTGCAACGATATATACAAATTCAGGCTGGCTTTTTTCCCCTTTCAATTAAGGATAAGGCATACTTATCCCTATTTGATTTTAATACTATTCAGCTTTTAGGCAGATTTGAAGTTACATTAAGTAATAGCAAGCAGTAATGATATACGGGTTATGAAAAATAAATTGGTACCTCTCCATTTGTGTAACTCTTATTTTAGATGGACTGCTAATAATTTACATCAACTACAGTTCTAAAATTATATAAATAATTAGCATACACATTTGGCTATTGAACTGCCAGGTTTCTCTGGTATTCTGACAATATTCAAACCAAAAAGGAAATAATTAACTTCAAATTAAATTGCCTATATGGAGGAAGCACATGCTAAGAACTTTTGAAAACCACAAGTTTACACCTGTTAGTACTTAGAAAGCAGTAAAAATTCTGAACTTCATGAATTGGGCACAGCCACAAACATAGGGAGACTTGAGGATGAAGTAAAGATCTCCATCTACTAATAGCTGTGTTTTAAAATGTCATCTATGTGAAGTTCTTAAGGACACACTCATGCAGTGATCTTTTATTATTTTTCCAAGAAATTATCACTGAGTAGTTATATCCCCCTCCTCATTAATTCTAAAAAGCATCAGGTAAGGAGCTGCTGGGAATCACACTTATCATGAAATAAAACTGCTGGGGCATTCTGCCACATTTCTGGCTTCTACATCTGCAGTATTCTCTGGGAATCAAATAAGCCTGGAAGTAATAAAGCAGAACACACAGAGTGCCTGAGGAAAAAAATTGTATTTCTCACAAATCTCTTTTAAGCAAGAATGAAAAAAAAAGAAAAAAAGCCTGCAATAAGAGATGGAAGGAAACGATGTAAGAAATCTAAAATAAAGGAGGAGAATAAACTTCTAAGCTTCAATTTTAACATAAAACAAATAGGAACATCCATATGTTTATCATCAGAGTTTTGGATAAGAATAAATTTATTCCTCATATATCTCTTGCCCATCTTTCTTGGCACAAAACCACAATCTGCTGCAAATTTCACTAATCGGAAGGATAAACATGATACTTCAGTCACATGATAGGATAGTCACTTCATAGGTAGTTACCTATAAAATATGGAATAAATCTAAAAGAATTTACTGTAATATGTGTTATAAGATGCATGTAGTTTTAATTTTGAAGTATCTGTTTTACAACAGATCTTACAATCTTTTCCATAATTCACACACAAGTTTTTATTCTTAATAGCAATTGAAGAAAAATATATTCTTCTTTGTCTGACTGCACTAAAATAAAAGTATTCAAATATGAGATCAAACTACAAAGAAATACAAATTCTTGTTTCCGTGGCTCACACAAGTAAGCAGAATGATATGCTTATCTAAAGTGCTCTTTGTACAATTACTGCTTTCTTCAACTGTCAGAAATACACAATTTGTTTGAAACACCTCTATTTCTCAGCCATCAAAGCACGTGTGTGTGCACATGTTTGTGAGAGAGCATGAGTGTATACATACGTAAGCATTTCTCATGGAGAAAAAACTCCAATACAAGCCAGTAGTATTTGGTCAGAACATAGAGAATGTTTGGAATAAAACAAACAAACCAACCAAAAACCTGAAATAATAACCGTATTTCCTTAAAAAATTTGAAACCCCTGTAATTTGACAAGATTGATAGAGGTGACATTTTATAGAAGACAGATTAATGTCATATTTTTAACAGCTACTTGCTGTGTATTTTTATCTGGAGAGAAAATTATTTTTGTGTAACATCCTTTTCAATTCCACTCATATGATGCCACAGAAATTAACAGGTAGGGCCAGACTATCCAACAGTGACAAACAGGGGTTAGAATGCTGCTGTTCAACAAAACCATGAGTTAGAGCAGACTCCTCATTTGCATATCACAGAATCAGAGCTGGTTAGGGGTTGAAAGGGAGGCTCTGGAGGTCATCTTGCCTAAGGCCTCTGCCCGAGCAGGGCCAACTAGACCCAGTTGCCCAAGGCAATGTTCAGAAGGCTTTTAATTATCCCCAGAGAGAGACTCCACTGCCTCCCTGGGCAACCTGTGTCAGCACTCAGTCACTCTCACACTAAAAATATGTTCCCTGACATTCAGAAGGAACAGACATTCAGCTGGTGTCCATTGCCTCTTTTCCTGTCCACTATGCCGCACTGAAAAGAACCCAACTCTGTCTTCTTTACACCATCTCTTCAGGATTTGTACATAGTGATAGGATCCTCCTCAAGCCTGCTGTTCTCTGGGCTAAACACCAGGATCTGCAGGGTCTTTTCTGCCATGCTGCTTGCCAACCAGTCAGTCCCTAACATGTACTACTGCATATATGTGGTCATGTAAGCATCTCAATTCCAAGACATGTAACATTTCCATATATTGAGAATAAATCTTACTCTTCATATCATCTGTGAACTGAAAGCTTGATTATTTTTTTCTCTCTTAAAAAAAAAAAAATAAAATTAAATAAATCACATCCAACCTGCAGTTTTACTCTCTGATAACTGAAGGAGTAGGAAGCACATTGTGGTGTGATTTCTCTGCAACTGAGGTATGATAAGAAAAAGCCGTAACTATAGTTACGTTTTTCTACATCACTTTCTCAGAAGCATCAGAGCAAGAAGTTTCTGCTCCAGTACATATCTGATCTCACATCTTCACATTCACCGAAGTACCGTTTCTTCCCTTTTTGCATCAAATTCTATTCAGGTTTCGTGTTCCTATTCCTAGTAGACTTTCTGCACCTGAATGAGAGTCCACTGTCAGCAGTAAGGAATTGGAGCAGAAAAAACAAGAGCTTTGCTCTAAGCACAGTTGAAATCCCTCAATCATTTTTAAAATGGTATGGTAAAATATGCCCAGGCAATTTGAGATGTGATGACTGAAACAACATAGGCATTAAACAAAATCTTTCGGCCTGAAAAACTTTAAGTACTGAACAAAGTTTCAACATACTTGTAGAAACTATATTCAGAGTAAAAGGATTTACACTTTTGACCTCTTTCAAGGTGACATCAGTTTCATAAGTTTTTATTATAGTCCTCCAAAACCAACACTAAAAGTATTTTCTGGTTTTTAATTCCTTAACAGAAAGAGCGGGAAAAGGGATCTAATCTGGCATTTATGTTTCGACTACCCTTTGCTGCTGGAAGAGTTTTCAGCATCAGTATGTTGGACACGCTGCTTTATCAGGTACTATGAACCATAATGTGACTTATCTTAACACAGACATACACTGTTATCACCTATTTTATTGTACTTACTACTAGATGACCCCATTTTCCTATATATAAACTGTAAATATATGTGTCTGTATCAGGAAGAAAGGCAAAAGATAGTAAGACGCATGACAGTACTGGCTCAGTTATAAACCCCAAAAATCACCCTGTCCTTCCATGAATTCCATTATTAAACAATATAACACTGTTTCTGAACCTCTCCACAGTCAAGTAAGTGGGATAGTTTTGATAAAGCATACATAAAATACACATTATACAGACTAATAATGCTTGTACTCTGAAACAAAAAGGCAGCACCCATTCCCACAAAGCAGTGTCTCTAAACACAAAACCCAACAGAATTACTTTTACGAGTAATTTATCAGTCAGCTGCATTTCTGATGAAGGTCTCAGTTACTTCATCGTGTCCTGTCCTCTTACTCCAGAATGCCAGTCATCATATCTTAAAGTAACCCATTGTGACCCTAACAAGAATTACAAATGGTAGTTACAAACAGACAGGAGAAGAAAAGGCAGAACTGAACATTGATGCTTAAGAATCCAAGTTAGAGTTCCTCATGCAAAAAAAGAAGTGATGGCAGTCAGTGGGGATAAAGAAAGGGCAACAACCTCAGACAGTTGAAGAAACAATATATCAGAGAATGTGGGGTCAGGGCAAATGGTAGTAGTTGGTTTCCACCCAGGTTTCAGGATGGAGGAAGAAGAGAATATTGCCCTTTCCCTTCAGCAGTGACTATCTTTCTGCACACTAATCCTTTGGGATGCCCAAACAGCAGCCCTAGCACTACCATTCAAGGATCCTGCTGTGCAGAATAAGAATCAGCACCATCATGGCCCAGGTACTCTGCTCATCTAAGCAGTTACCTATTTTGCCTATACCTAGAGGTGGCCTGTGTAGGCTTCTGTATTCATGCTTTCAGGGAAATGAGTTCACTTGGTAATTCGGTGCATGAAAGATAGTCTTTCATCTCAGTTCTACTTCCAAATAAATTCCCTGAAAGCAAATGCAACATAAACAGAAAAAAATCCTACAACTAAATTTTATTATAAAAGTCAATATACAGAACAGTCATATATTCGAACAGGTACCAAAAGAAGATAAGCCAACAGATGTAAAGCTAATTACCAAATTCTAAATGTTTTATAAATAAATTTCTTTGCTTATCAAATATGCTTTTAATCATGTCCCGGAATATCAACATCACATATGGCAGTTTAAAAAAAAAAAAAAAAAGTATATTAAAGCACCTATATAGAAACAGATCTGTCATCATCAACTGCTGCTAGTACACAAGTAACTTCAATATTTTATATTTGCTCCTAGACTTGATCAGTCATGCTATGACTTGACAGAATAAAGCTGTTCAATAGAAACTGTTTAAAATAAAAACCACACACTCAAATTCCACCCATTCTTTCTTTGAATTCATACTGCTTACGTGAACTGACATTTTTCTAGAATTATCTTTTTCATTCCAAGTTACAAATACTATAATAACATCAAGTTCTTGGTGTTCTTTTTCATGGTCCCATCCTTTTCTGTATGACATCTTTTTCTTGTGCATACAAGGAACAGAGTAAATGACATGGGAAACAGCAGGGTTGATCTGGTCCTTCCTATTTTAGGCCAAAAGAAAAGCCTTTGAATTATTTTTAGGACACTAAATGAAAAATTAAAACCCAGTCTAGCAAATCCTTGTGAATACACTTGGTGATCTAATGATAATTCCATAGATAAATGATGCACTGCAGATACCAAGTAAGTGAAGGTTACAAAAAAAAATGTTATTCTTTTCAAGAAGAGGCTCATTAGCATTTACCCTATCACAACTGGAAGATAACCAGTACAAAAATTAAACCAGTTGAATCACTATGTATCAAATGAAATCTGTCTAGCTTCTTTAGTTTAAACAAATTTGGAAAGTATAACATTTGGAAATGTATTAAAACCTATTTGCTAGCGCCATAATTGCATTAAGCCAGAAGCACTAATTGTAAGTTATGTTTCAACAAGTATTGATATCTTGCCTTGAATACTCCCTTCTTACACCTGAGAAGAGGTGGTGATAAACAGTCCTACTACAGCACAGCACCTGTATGGTACTCCGATTCCAGCAGCCCAACTTGAAATACTTGTGATTTTAGCTCATCTCATGTCTGTTTCCAGTCTTAGCCTACACTTATCTTAATTTCTAACTTTTAACCAAACAGCAAAACACTTGTTAGCAGAGCAATAAGCCTGACCTGAGATAAGGCAAATCAACACTTAAAAACCAGATGGATTGGCAAAGGCAAATGGCTTGTTTGTATTAAAATAATAGCAGTTGCACCTTAGTATTACCTGCTACTCAGTACTGCAGACCCAAGTAACATATGACAGCATTTCTTTTGTACAGAAGAGTTCATTATTGTAATTTTACACCTAATAAGGCTAACACCTTACTCCCATTGATCTTACATCTACATTCATCTTTGCTTTCATGTTGCTTCATTATGCCTTAGTCTCTTTGAGTCCTGTATGTACATTGCATGCATATGCAGAACCAAATAAGAAAATTTATTTTAAGTAGATTCATCACAAAGAAAGGGATAACTATTTCTACAGTGATCAAGATACTTAAAAGATAAAGATACTGATTGTAAACACAGATGTACAATTTCTTTGAAATTCACACATGATGCTGACAGTTACCTGTTCATCTGTTCAGTAAAACTTTTTTCTTTCTTTTTCATATCTCCTGTTAAAAATCGTGCAGTCATTTGTGAAAGATTATATGATTTCTATCACAAGACTTCTACTGGGACTTGATACCACACCAGGATCTGGGTTTCTTTGTTCTGTAAGTTATTAAAATGAAGTTATTACAGAGTATCAGAGAATATTCTGTACTGTCTGCAAAATAACTCTACTCTCTTTATACAGCAATTCCTTTTGTGAAAGTCGAAGAAAGGCCATCTGTTTTCCGTTTTTACCAGGGGAGAAGACAAGAAAATCAGATGAGAAACACACACATTTTTAGTTACTTCCACAGCAAACAGCCACACCCCAAGAAAATATAATACATTCTATAAAACACAAAGGAAAATAGGAAACAAAGGAAAATTCCATTTTATGTGAAATAGCAATGGCAGTACAGCAATCCATTTGAAAAAAATTAAGTATATAAAACCCAAGAAGCACTACCTATATTGTACAGCATGGTTAGCAGTTACAGACAATACTATTTCACAATACTTATTTCCATCACAGGCCATAAAAAGGTGGAAATGGATTTTACATAAAAATAAGATGTATTAAATTACTTTAGGTATCAAAGTTTGAAAGTCATACTGTTGATATATGTGTCAAAATTTCCCAATGCAGGGTTTTTTACTATTTCGATTTTTTAAATTGTATTTTTATATGTATATACACGCACACATAAAAAAACAAACATGTATTTTTATCAAAAATAAACCCCACCTTTCTGTTTTCTCCCACGCACCAAGTGGCAAATAGATAAAGAAAAGCTGAGTTATTTACCAGTTGCTTTCTGGGGAACTATAACAAATTGCAGGATGTTGTTCCTAAAAAGGAAGTTATGAATGCTGGTTTAGGAAATTTAAATAATAACCAATTATGGATTTGTTTGTCAATCATTAGGCTGTGTTATGTTCAATTCAAGACAGTTAAATATCTGCAAAGGAACTTGCATGTCTTGAAATAAAGCTGGTATAATAGTAATGAAATACTTGAGATTAATTTAAAACTTTCTTACGGCATGTATGATTAGTGTATTACTTTTCCCCCAGTTCACATCTTCCCACATATTCAGCCTGCAGTCTAGAGAACAGTAATCTGGCTGAATTCAAAATGCTTGCTTATTCTTCAGTCTGTCCATCATCAGTTTCTTACTGCTGCCAATATTTAGCTAATGCTTTTATATTTTAGTCAGATAGGAACAATGGAAGAAGGACACCATGTAAGTTTTAATGTAAACAAGAACACAAGTCATTTCATAAGATTGAACCATTTACACTGAAATATTTCCCAAGTAAGGAGAGAACAAAAAGCCCAATGTCTACAAACTCAATCAAAGTTCCAGATTTGTTGTGAAGCAATAATATAATATGATCATTACTTCTAGTGTTTAGGCTTTTTTAAAATTTCAAGAGTAGTATAGTGAACAAGTGATAAGCCCTCAACAGTTAAAAGTCCTCCTTCCTATTATTATTTATTCAGATGAAAATCACAGAAGAGGATCTATGGATTAGGACATATGCCAGACTATATCAGAAACTTTGTTCTTCTACAGGAGACATTCCAATTGGAGTCTATAGGACAGAATCCCAAAAGCTTACAACATCTGAGGTATGTCAGTTTACTATACTTCTCTTTGGATTTGATTACAGAGTATACAACATTCTTTGGTCCTCCTAAGAATAGAACCACTTATTTAAAGAATATTGTGAATGCAATATCTGCAGATGCACAGAATTCCAACTCACTTCAGGCCTCCCACTGCTGACACATGTGTGGTCACATTAAGGGCTCCAGACTTAATGAATACCCAGACCAAGTCTGTATACTGACTTTCATTCCTGTGGTTACCTGCAGAGGACTGATTGAAAACTAGGGGCAGCTCAGGTACAGATCGGATAGGCTAGATGACAGCTGCCATCTGAACTTTCATATGGTCACTAATGGCAATATCCATTACGATATGTATGACCATGTCCTGTATCAGGTGTGACAAACATGTCAACACTGTATCTCAAAACAGGGGCTATTTTAATATTTACATGAATTTTTAACTAGAAATGAGCAGCAATATTAAAAAAAAATTATTCAGAGCATTGTGGGTTTTCTCTATATGTAGCTGCCAAACAGTGGTAAATTTTCGTGTATGTGTATTTATGTGTCTGCCATATAAATGCATGCATTTTTCCCCATATGCATTAACAGAAAAATATTTTTTCTTGACTGTTTAACCTTTTTTTTGTGTGCAGCTTTTATTTCTATCATGTATAAGCCATTTATGTGACCATTAATATTGCCATCTCATTAAAGCATGGCACAAATATAGCTCTAAAATGCACTAGTAAACAACAGCTTACTCCTTTCTTCCAAAATACTCATGGTTTACTAATTTCCAAGACAATCTGTATTTTCTCTTCCATATTGCATAAAAATATTAGAAAACATTAAGACATATAATGCTTAACTGCAAGATTTATCTTCAAGTACAAACATTCAGATTAATTTTTAAAAAGTTAAAAAAGGTATGCAAGATTCCACCAAGTTCAGTAGTGTCTCTGTGGACTACCAATACCTCTACAGCTGGCTTTTACAGCTTAGCTAGTGGACTATGCCACTTCAATAATGTCAGCTGATTTTTTTAGAATACAGCAGCATTAAGAGAATCCATCAAAATCATTCCTCGGAGAAGAATATAAGTATCATCACTGCTAATGTAAGAAATAGTCTGTCAGTTTTCAACAAAACAGATGACACGCCAGATGTTAAGAATTCATTGAATAATGATACGCAAGATAAATTCATGGCAATGCTGTATTCTTGCATTCACAGCTGGCCATTTCACTTTAGGTCCAAAAAAAGAGTATCAAAAACAGTTGAACTGTGAGCATACAGTATACTGTGCAAGTACATTTTGGTGGGCTTTTTTTTTTTTTCTTTTTTTGTTTGAAAGCATTTTCACATGCTTTCCAACATACAGGCTGACTGACAAACAGCATCTTTACAGGGGTGGGGTAACTAAGAGTAACACCCATCTTTTCTACATGAACATTTGTTTTCTGGCAGGGGGTAGGAGGTAAGCTTACACACTCAAATCTTCTGAGGCAAGCTTAACTGAAATTAAAGATATTTCAAATGTTTTTTTCTGCAAACAGGGTTTGAGACCTATCAGTCACTTAATTCACCATTTTACTGTAACATTGGGAAACTCTGGATCCTGTACACATGCAGCCACTCAAGTGCTTGAATATTTGATCAGACCAGGCCCAGATTTAGTTTAAAATTGTTATTATCTTTTACAAAGAAGCAATTTCTTAGAACATTCAAATACTGAAACCAGCCTGGAGGCCACTGTCCAGTAGATAAGAGTTATTTCCTACCAGTTTTCAAAGGCTATCAATCTCATGAAGAGTTTGAGTTAAGCAGAGGACTAAAGTGGCATTTTCCTTGTTTATTAAATGAAGAAAAAGCATTTATTCCTTTTTAAAAACAGTTCAAGGCTGAGTGCAGACCCCCAGTGGTATTTCACACTTAAATACTTCAGCATCCACTTGTTTAGTGGATGAGAATTTGTGAAACACTTCTCCCTCTAGAGAAGGCAGGGGAATCTTCGCTAACCTAGATCTTCCCCAGAATTCAAAAGAGTAACATCTAACTCCACTTCTGTGGTCTTTAGGGGTAGATACCTACAAGTGCAGAAATGCTAAAAGCTGTAATCTTTCAAAAGTTTCTTTTGAAGTTAAAGGAATTTTTTACTAATTTCATTAATAATATTACTGTGGGCTATAATTTTCGCTTTTGAATATATTATCCTAGAAACTATTATTATTGTTGGATAAGACCTTTAAAATGGAGGTTAGAGAAAGGTAAATTTGTAATTTCTGAGAAAAATATCAATTTCTAAGTATAAATTGAAGGTTTCTAACTTAGAGAACCTTCAGTGGGTCTATAAATTTGAGTTTAAACAGACATATAAAACTCAATTTGTATTGTATGTACACACCTGGAAGCTGTCAGATAATGGTTAACTTGAATCACAAGAACAAAATATGATAAATGTTAATATTTTACATGTACGATATCTCCTTTGACATCCCCTTTTTGTACTATGCAAATTAAAAAGCCCTCGCTTCACTCTGACAGAAAAATTCATTTTAGAAGAAAGCAAATTTTCCAGTGATCTAGTTACTTAATGAGCAAATCTAGCCTGCCTCTCAATGACCTGCACTGGTGGCTCAAACCATTTCAGAAAGAAAAAAAGAAGAGATATGAAGTGTTCTTTCCTACCTGTGTAGCTGACTTTCTGTGGTTCCCGCTAAACAATCCATGTTTGTTTCTTTAGATTCAATTCTTTTTAAATTGTCTTTTGTTTTCTTTTTCCCCTTCCTTTGTCAGTCACGAGAAATGGCTTCACAAGTAAGTATTTGCTTATTGTCTGCCTGCTTCTGGATGTTGTGTTTTATGCCTGGTAGGCACTAAGCAGCACACAGCGGCTCGCTCTCTCCCCAGGTGGGATGGGGAAGAGAATCAGGAGGGTAAAACTGAGAAAACTTGTGGGTTGATGAGTTAAACTGTCTTTATAGACAGTTTAATATATAAAGCAAAAGCCACACACACAAGCAAAGCAAAACACGGAATCAATTCACTACTTTCTCTGAGCAGGCAGCTGTTCAGTCATCACAAGAAAGTAGGGCTTCATCATGTGTAATGGTTACTTGGGAAGACAAAACTCCCATCACTCTGAACATCCCCCCTTCCTTCTTCCCCCAGCTTTATATACTGAAGACAGAACCATATGGTATGGGAGATCCCTTTGGTTGGTTATGGTCAGCTGTCCCAGCTGTGTCTCCTCACAACTTCTTGCACACCTCCAGCCTGCTCACTGGTGGGGTGGTGTGAGGAGCGATAAAGGCCACAACTCTGTGCAAATGCTGCCCAGCAATAACTGAAACATCCCTGTGTTACCAATACTGATCAGCACAAATCCAAAACATAGCCCCATACCAGCTACTGTGGAGAAAATTAACTCCATCCCAGAAAAAACAGTACACTGTATTAAACCCTCCGAGTAAAACTGTTAGAAGAAATGGAACCATACAATGGATCACCCTGAGTAAATAAATATTAAAGCTACATTGTTCTGGACACAAACATCTTATTAAAAAATATGAAGGCTGACAGGCTGGAACTTTCAAAAAAGCCCAGTGTAATTTGATCCCTACTGGGCCTGTCCCTGTTTAATTCTGAAGATAACAGATCATCTTTACAGTCTGGTGAAAGCCTTGATCCTAAACACCTTAAATGCTAATGGACAAAAAACCCCAAGTTTATCATAAAAAGAGTATGTGGCTGTACTTAATGGTTCAGACAGCAGCTGGAGCAGAAAAGCATTCCTGCAACTCTAGATACAATTACGGGCTATTGGTATACAGAACAGTAAAGTTATTTTGAACATACAACTTACAGTTAGACAAAAATCAGGCATTGCTTCAGAATAGAATGGATGAATCTGCACATTAAAATGATTTCATGTTTTACACACTTAGCTCCCAGGGAGCAGCAAGGCAAGGGAACAGAGATCCAAGAAACACACTGATGTTTGATGATGTACTGCAGTTACCACCATACTCACAGCCACCCAGACCATCTCAACATTTGTGCATACATTCACATTCCTGCCACGTGTTGGCCAACATGAGCTAGTATTTAAATAAGGGTATGAAATATCCTCTTAGAGCACCTTGCTCGAGTGGAAAAACCCCTGTGGGTCAGACGTCCAGCAGCACGAATGAGCAATCACACCCATTTGTGCACACAGTCTCAAGTTACACTTGAGATGGTAACCTGCCTTAAAAAAAAAACAACAGGCAAACAACAAACAAACAAACCATCAAATCAATCAAACAAACAAAACCCAAGCAAACAAAAAACCACACCCACCCACACCCAATAAACAAACAAAAACAAACCCACAAAAAAACCCCACTGAATCTTTAAAAAAAAGTTTTAGGGCAAATTTTTCTTCACTTAATGTGCGACATACAGATTTTTACATAATCAGTGCTACTTTTACTGGGGACCTTGTTATTTTCCAGGGATTTCACCATGTTTCTATTTTTAAAAAATCTCAGAAGAAGTACATACACTTCATAAAACTTAAGAGGATCAATTACTACTATGTGGCAGTAGTGACACAACATCATCAGTTATGCTTCTCATACAGCAGGTTTACAAGCTATGCAAAAAGGAAATTAAATGAAATTAAAGCAACCAAACCTTAAAATAAATTAATTATATTTACGAAAGTATTTTTAAAGAAAGCTTAAGACTGATTGAAACAGAAGGGGACACACAGAAATACTCTGCACTGGGCTTTTATCTTCTGTGTATTAAACAGCTGCCACTGGCAGGCATGCTTTTGTGATGCCTTTGAGAGAGAGCTTTTGGTTTCTTTCATTTTGCTTTGTCTTTAAACAGTTTAAGTTTTTAACTCCTGCATACAGTGAAGAGCCATTCTGCACTCCTTTCTTAATAGGCGACATAAAAACTGAATAGTCAACCAGGTTTAAAATTTAATTTCATCATGTTCATTTATGGTTTCAACTCACCTATCTCAGTGTTTCCAAAGTTCAAGCTAAGGATTTTACAGATCCACAGAATCAAAAAACTTGTTCTTTTACTTGGCCTCTCCCAATTAATCTCTGGCTCAGATAATGTGATATGCCCTCCTGTAATAATTAGGATGGTTGGTCTCTGCCTTTCCAGTACTACTGACAACAAGTCCAGATGGCTGTTTTATCAAGAGTTGGGCAAGGAAAGCTACCACTGCAGACAAGAATAAAGGCAGAATACAAACTGAGTAGAAAGAATGGCTTTATCAAACTAAGTCAGCTCCATGTTGTCCTCTTTGTTTTTTATATATATGTGTATTTTTTATTATTTATTGTATTTATTTATTATAAACACTGAGCACACTGAAATCAGTCACAAGTAACTTGGTAATATGATTGTGCTGGATATCAGTGAGGGCTTCACTACATCAATGTCAATAAAATACATGTTTCAAGGATTACAGCAATAACTCAGAATTATAAGGAAGAAATTTTGAAACTAGAAGCTAAAATTATTATTTAAATGAAAAATTTAACATTAACACAACTTTGAAGTTATCTTCTGAAGTGTTTCCTGTTACGTTCCCTATGATAATTTCGTATATTAGAACTGTGTGTGTAGCCCATCCACCTGAGGTTTTTCAACACTGTTGTATGCATATACTATTACTAATACTTGGGTGGTACAAAGAAAACATAGCAAGAGAGTGCCAAATTTGGGCTCTTAAGTCCTTTTTTTTTTTTTTTTTCTATTACTATACAAGTGAAAAAGAAACATTACGATGCTTTAAGGTAGGAATTCATTACTTCATCTGCAAGAGGTGCCCTCAGTCACACTGAAGGCTACTGCATATGTTCATACTTTGAGACACGGAGGCATTCCAGATATTATGTGCTGGAAGGTCAAAAATACCTGTGAATTTGAGACAGGGGTAACCAACCATCTGTGGTCTTAAAAGCGTATTCAGAATGATGCAGTCAAAGCCAAACAATTATTTAATGAATGTACAACATACATCTAAAAAGCAGTTACAGAATTTGAATTTCTAAAAATTTACAGACTTGGAAGAAAGTGAAGAAGTCATTCAGAATAGATTTGTAGGTTCAGGAAAGGCAGTATCTGAAGGCTACAGTTCTCAGAATCAAAATGGAGTTAGGTAATAACTGATGCTTAACTTTTTTTCATTTGAGAAATGTATTTATATAAAGAGCTTTTTACATAAAAAGTCAAAGTCTAGTAAAAGGTGCCCAATTCAGGAACACTTGCTAAATACAAACAGCTGAATCCCCTCAGCTTCATCACAACCAAAACACATTCCACTGCATTGTTGAAAAGAGGACAGGACATCATAATCTACTTCCATTCTTAAAGCCCTTAAATTCTATTGTCATTTTCCTTTCAAGTCTCAGATCTCTATCAGTGTGGAAGAATGGGAAGACACTAAAGACACCAAAGAACAGATCAGTTATCGTAGTAATCATCGTAACTCAACATCTAGCGATCAGTCCGATCATCCCTTGTTACGGCGAAAAAGCATGCAGTGGGCCCGACGCTTGAGCAGAAGAGTACCAAGACACTCTGGTAAAACAGCTGAGAAGATAAGCCAGCAGCGAATGAACCTTTACAGGAGGTCAGAAAGACAGGAGCTTGCAGAACTTGTGAAAAACAGAATGAAGCATCTGGGCCTTTCTCCAGCAGGATACGGTACGATTACTATACTACTTTACATTAATAAAAACATTAGTACTATGCAAGGTGAACTTAAGAACTGAGGGTGTCATAACAAAATACCATGCTTATGATAATGGTTTGGGTTTGTGTCGGGTTTTTTTTTACTGAGGGAAATCTTGGAGTGTTTTTGATTAGTTCTATTATCACCCAGTACGATTTTGAAACAGAGAGCTCAGAAGGCAGCATGTCAGTCACATTTATATTTAGCATATGATATGCATACACAGAATATATAAACATTCCCCTGTCACTGAACAACTGTGCCATATTTCCACAAAGTAGTTGAAATCTAGATGAAAACAGAACTGTGGTGAAGTTCATTGATATATCAAGGTGGGGAGTTGCTTAGATGTGAAGGATATTGCATTTGTCCCACAATTCTTAAAATTAATGATAAAGTGTTACATTAAAATTTTATGAAGCATGTTTCACTAAGTCTTTAGGTGCCATTTTTATCCATAAAATCTTTCTCCAGCAAGGCTGATGTTGAATTGCTTTTTTGTTTGGTTAGTTTTGTTGTTTGGGATTTTTGTTTGTTTAAAGTTATTGGCAAGAGCTCTGTAACACTCTGATGCATGCACCACAGCTGCCTGTGTTGCCTTTCTATGGCCTTCTCTCTGTAGCACGTTGAGTGAAAACTCCCAGAACTATGGGTTCTTGTTTTCCTAGAAATACCAAGAATTTATAGATCCCAACTTATTTGTCTGCATAGTAGGTCCAGTCTGGAGGTTAGTGCTTTATACCTCAGAAGCACCACCACTAATTTCATTTGAAGAATCCAAAATGTACTTTTGACAAATGTGTTACTCTTAGTTTTTCACCACAATTATTTTTAAATTTGACTTATTCCTAAAATATCCATTAAATGAAGGTAAATGTGGTTATTTCCCGCAGAGTGGATATTTTTATCCATTTTAACTACAACATTCTTGATACAGGTTCAAAACATCTTTTGACACCAATAGCAATAGCAATACTATCCAACAGTAGCTCTTATTGTTGCTATTGATACAAAGTCAATTTAATTGTGAGAGAAGGCTGCTACAGAATACATGGTTACAGTTTTGCTCAATCTTTACAAATTAAATATGCAAATACAAGCTCTTTATTCCACTCTCTAACTGGATAATTACTCTTCCTTCTTTCTTTGTGGATACTATATCACTCTCTGCAGAAAGATTCAGAACTAAGTATTTTCCAGGAGTGACACAGGCCACAATAACATTTGATCAACCACAATGAAATTTTGTAAATTATTCATATTTATGCTAGTAACGAGAAAACTTTGTTGTATTCCTGCTTTTCTTTTAAAATCCTTGTTAAAAGCCAATAATAAATATTCATTTCATTATTTAAATTTAGAAGGATTATATACCATCTGCAGAACAGCAAAATCTTGGTATTTCCATTTATACAGCATTCACATTTCAACCCACTGGCAAAGGTGATAAAAAAGAGAGTGCTTACTAGATAAATAGGGAAAGTGATAAGAGGTTTATATTGACCAAATCTGGAAATGGATGAGAATGCCACACACCTGCATTTAACTTTGCTTATCAGTTGAACTCAGTGTCAACTGAGGATGGAAGTCCCCACTTCCCACATACTAACATAAGCCACATGGACAGATTCAAACCCCATGAAGTTCAGCAAGGCCAAATGCAAGGTCCTGCACATGGGTTGGGACAGTCCCAAGCACAATTACAGGCTGGGTGATGAA
The DNA here is from genome assembly GCA_025331215.1 of Actenoides lindsayi. NCBI lineage: Eukaryota > Metazoa > Chordata > Aves > Coraciiformes > Alcedinidae > Actenoides > Actenoides lindsayi. Next base: position 26,749 of record WTSP01012071.1, read on the forward strand.
TGGGTTGAGAGCAGCCTTATGGAGAAAGACTTGGGGGTGTTGGTGCATGGAAAACTGAGTATGAGCCAGCAATTCTGTGATTCTATGAATGCATACTTGCAGCCCAGAAAGCAAATTACATCCCGGGCTGCATCAAAAGAAGTACAACCAGCAGGTCAGGGAAGATGATTCTCTCCCTCTACTCCACTCTGGTGAGACCCCACCTGGAGTACTGTGTTTAGCTCTGGGCCTCACAGTGTAAGAAGGACATGGACCTGCTCAAGCACATTCAGCGGGGCCACAAAGATCACCAGGGAGCTGGAACACCTCTGCTGTGAGGACAAGCTGGGAGAGTTGGGGTTGTTCAGACCAAAGAAGAGAAGGCTCCATGGAGACCTTATAGCAGCCTTTCAGTACTTAATGAAGTCTACAGGAAAGATGGGCAGGGACTTTTTATCAGGGAGTGTAGTGATAGGGTGGGAGGCAACGTTTTCAAACTGAAAGAGGGTATATTTAGGTAAGATATGAGGAAGAAAAAAATTTGGGTTGATATGACTGAAAAAAATGCAAAAGAACATTTTTAGAACATTTAGAAAGACAACAGGATATATTTGAGAGTTAATAACTCAAAAGATGCTATGTCAGATAGTTTCAATGCAAATACAGTTGAAAAGTAGTTCCTAAACTTACTTGAAATCACTTTGACACGTGGGACTTTGACAGCTTTATGAACCAAAGATGACTTTTTATCAAATTAGTTTGTCAGATATCATACATTTCATAATTTGTTTGTAAATATAATAAATTTGGCATGTTTTTTTTTTCCTCTCTAGATGAAATGAATGATCATCAGAACACTCTTTCTTACATCCTGATCAATCCCTCTCCAGATACAAGATTAGAGCTGAATGATATAGTGTAAGTTAAAGCACCAAAAAACCCCAAACAACAAAAAACAAACAACAAGACCTGCAAAATTTCTTGTTGGCACATCCTGCCTGAATCTTCCTGCTAGAAAAGCACCTCAAACTTTCCCATATATTTCTCTTAATAACTCCATATTTCATCTACCCTGTTTGCCTTTAAGAAGCAGCTACTCAAAGACAAGCCTAATGAAGTTCGACAAGGATAAGTGTAGAATCCTACACCTGGGGAGGAACACCACCATGCACCAGTACAGGTTAGGGGTAGACCTGCTGGAAAGCAGGCCCATGGAGAGGGACTGTGGCATCCTGGTGGACAATAAGCGATCCATGAAATAGCAGTGTGCCCTTGTGGTCAGGAAGGCCAATGGTATCCTTGGGTGCATAAAGAAAAGTGTGTCTATCAGGTCAAGGAAGGTTCTACTCCTCCTCTACTCTGCACAACAGTGAGACCACATCTGGAGTATTGTGTTCAGTTCTGGTCTCCCCAGTTCAAGGGAGACAGGGAAACACTCAAGAGAGTCCAACAGAGAGCTACAAAGATGAGCAAGGGACTAGAACTCCTCTTATGAGGAAAGGCAGAGAGATCTGGGGCTGTTTAGCCTTGATAAGAGAAGACAGAGGGGGATCTTATTAATGTTTACAAATATCTGAAGTGTGGGTGTCAAGTAGAAGGGACCAGTCTCTTTTCAGTAGTGCCCTGTAATAGGAAGGGAGGTAATGGTAGCAAGGTGAAATACAGGAAGTTCCACCTCAATGTGAGGAAAAACTTCTTCACTGTGAGAGTGACAGAGGCCTGGAACAGGCTGCCCAGAGCAGTTGAGGAGTCTTCTTCTCTAGAGACTTTCAAGACCCACCTGGATCTGTTCCTGTGTGGCATGTTCTAGGTGTTCCTGTGCTGGCAGAGGGGTTGGACTGAATGATCGCCAGAGGTCCCTTCCAACCCCTACCCACCATACTCCCCCCAAAAATAAAACCAAAACCAAACAAAAAATCCTCCAAACCAAATCCCCACTACAGTCCATTTGATCTTCTGACCAAAGAAGGGGTTGGGTTTGGGTTTTTTGTTTGTTTTGTTTCCCCACCCTAAAGATTAGTACTCTTCTTGTTTGGTCTGGAGTAGGTGTTGATGATGCTTTATAAGAACAACAAATTCAGAGTTGCAGTTTCAGTTCCAAGAGCTGCAACTGGGAGTTCCAAATTTCATTAAGCTGCAGTAACATACAGAGATAACACATCGGAATTGCTTATGCACTAGCACTCCAGACATGCCTAGGAGAGAAAGGTGACCTGTAAGATATGGCAGCTAGGACATCAGGCCCGTTATAAACCCTTGAGGCTCTAGTAGTTATATATTTGGGCTTCTTTCAATTTTACTCAGCTTTATCACTGCAAAAGTCATGTTCATTTTTACTTAAGTGACACTGTGATTCAGTTACTACAGAATTATTTATAATGTAGAACTTGTGAATTACATATTACAGGTACAAGCCCTTTGCTTAGTTTACTGTAAAAAGAATGGCAGAAACACCTGAATTCCTGCCCCCCAAATCTAAGAAAACATATTAAAAAAAAAAAGCTTATCAAGCAGGAAAAGCAAAATTTTTCATGCTTCACTTGTATTTGATGAACAGAGCAGACTCTTCCACTACTTATCAGTTTTGTTGGCTTTATCAGCAAAATAAATATGTTGTTCTGGAGTAAAAAAAATCAGATGTTATAAACAGAGGGTAATTAAGTATGATTTTAAACAAATAGATTCCATGAAAAGATGATCTAGATAAGAAGAGTATAAGTAGATTATTAATCCCATATTTAAATCAACTGTTTTCTTACACAAAGAACTTCAGACTATTTGTAGCAACAAACTCTATGAGAGAGAGAACTCTGCAGTTCTATTTTATCCCTCACAGAATGAGACACATTAGCAAAGTAACAGAGGCAGGTGGTGTTTCCAAATTGTGGAGATTAGGCAATTCTCCACCAAAAAACCAATGCCCCACAGACTCAGAAACCTACGCTTTGAGGAGCCATGAATGGTCTGTTACTAGGTGAGCTGAAAAGATACATCAGTTCTGTGGGAAATACGGTAGTGATTGCTTATACACTTACAGAACATGTTAGTTCAGTTAATTGGGATTTTCCATTTCATATTTTGTTGGAATTTTTCAGGGTATTTTAATTAAGTCTGGGGCAAAACATACTCATCATACTGAATGGCAAAATTTCATAGCCTGTAAAACCAGAGGCTTTCATCAGGGTCACTGCAAAGTAATACAGCAAGTCTTTATAAGCATCACACAGCATGCACGCGTTCTCTATTTGGATATTTAAGCATTTGCATTTGGCTGATTAGGAGGAGATAGAGAGACAGGGTGCCAAGATTTCTGAAGATATGAGAGAAAGGATTCTCTCACATTTTTCTTTCTTTGAAAAAAATAAAGTCAAACCCAGGATTTGAAATAACATTTACAGTGGCTTCAACAGTACTGCTCGTCTTTAGACAAATTTAAGCTACTGGGATTGAATCTAGTTGCCCGTCTTCTCTTTTGGAGCACAATGGTGCTGAAAGCCACCGATTGATAGTTCGGCACACTGAAATGTTAATTCTGCAGCATCACAAAGCTTCTGGCACTGACGCAGTAACAGCGTTCTCAGATGAGATAGCTTGTCACTTAAGACAGCTGACAAAACAGTGCAGAATTTGCAGATAGAAATTATTGGAAAGCTCTTCCATTCTTATCCTAAGAATAGCAATTATTTTAAATATCTCAGACTTAAATTAAAACACATGAGGTGTTCTCCTCAAGTATGTGGATCTACGACAAGTTCTTAAAATAAGGGCTTATCTCCAGACTCTCAGCCTACACCAAGTTTATCAACATCAGGCTTTTTACTTATTGAGCACAGTGACAAGAATTATCCATTGAAAAATCATGTAAAAAAATGGCTCTGTGGACTGCTTGTCCCATCTGTAAGGCATACTGCATAAAGGACATGCATAAAGAAATACAAACTTACTGACAAAGGAGCTGTCAGTCAAAATTAAAGTTAGCTGTTCCTAGTACATGCAGATGATGTCTAGGCAGAAAAATGTGAAAGCTTTAGTATTAGCATCTAAAAGTTAGTGATGTTACCCAAGTGTCTAAGTTACACAACAGGAACTAGACTAAGCACCTTTAAGTCAGTAAGTCTTCCTCAGATCTTTTCAACATTACAACTGTATGCACATATTTTATCTTTGCTCGTGACAAGTTCTTTTAATAAGAGTTATAATTTATTTTTATAGATACTTGATCCGACCTGATCCATTGGCTTATGTTCCAAATACTGCACCCAGCCGGAAAGACAGCTTCTGCAATACAGTGGGACAAGACACCAGGGAGGAAACACAACTTTGATATGTAACTCATTACAAAATTAAGAGACAATTATATACACATGTTGGTTGTTTCCACTAACCATTTTGAAAACTGAGTGGTACACTTTTTTCAGATTTTGGAAACAAAATGACAGTGGGTAAGTGACCAAATTTAGAAGTGTGGTGTCTAGAAATTCTGACTTAAGGGATTGTCAGGCTTGTGGCCTGTTCAGTATGGCAGTTGAACTTCATCAGCTTAACAGAATTATGACATCTATTACTATTTAATGAATATGAGCAATTGATTTAAGAAGTGTCAGATTTTATCATGTGTTTTGCTTAGATGCTTCTAAGCATATTTATCAAGGTGACAGCATGTCAATGACTAAGCTTCTGACCCACATCAGTGAAAATTATCTGATGCCCATAGAAACACTGCAGAATTTGTAGTAGAAAATATGTTAACGACCTTAACGCTGCCAACAAGGCTTTGTGTGTCAAGAATCCAGCCTTTTAAATACTTTTCAGTCTCAGCCTGTCACCCATTTATATTTGAACAGGCTAGCTTCAGTCCCATTTTAGCCCCCAGTTCTCTGGGTTTACACAGATGGGGTTGAATGACACAGCCTAGTCACACTGGAGAGTTTGAGATCGAGGCATATCACAGACAGATTAGCTCAGAGGTGTCCACCTGGAGGAAAGTCTGTATCATCTCACACAGGATGTCCCCTGCATTTGCAAAAAACTGGGAAAGGTTTATCTGTGTGAAGTTGCAAACAATGGTAGCTCAGGTGAAATATAACCCTTTTAACTTTAGTGAGTTTGTCAACATAAGTCTGAATAGATTATAATACAAAAGTAAAAGCACTTCTCTAAGGAGCAATTAATTGCAGAGGTCCTTCCCATTTCCATGAGTACATCGGAACCGCAACTGTCCAAAGTAATGTACACACCCAGTTATTTGGATTACTCAAATGTGATATATTTTCATATGAAACTATGTATCACAAGGAAAATTAAAGAAATAACCCAATCCATGAAAGAAGTGTAATACACATTGCATGAAAAAGCTCCATAGGTTTGAAGACTCTGTTTTAGCATTAAGTACACCAGAAAGCTTCTGCTAGTGTATTTAACATCTGAAGATGCTACAGAATCTCCAGTCTGCACATACAAGAATGCCACAACTGGTTAAGCTTTCTACAGAATTAAAGCATGCCTTGACATGACCTTCCAAAATCATTCTTGTTTTGCCATCTGTCACAAAAGGGAAAGAGCATGCTTATGGTAAAACCCCTACTTTTATTATTATCATCCATATAGAACTGGTACAAGAAATTTGGCAGGTAGTCTACAATGGGGAAAAAAAAAAAATACTTTAAAATTCCCTTGATGTCCTACATGTACAAGAATTCAGTTGAAATGGTTTATATTCTCTTCAATATTATTTGGTAGAACAACTACAATTTATTTGTGAAAAATAAAATACTAAATTGCCCAATGAGCAACTCATGGATGCAAGTATGCTTATCATCATTGTAAGGACATAAAATCAAGTCACATTCATATTAATAACAACAGCAAGTCTGTTATTATTCCCTCCCTTCCTCTTAATTCTTCCAAAACTTAACTCATCTCTTCTATATTTATATATCAGAAATCCTAAAGCCACGATTATAAAAAAAAAACCCCACAGAGTTCTCAGAGTGGACTGAAGCTATCAGAAGAACCAAGAGTACCAGTTCCAAAAGGATAAAGGGTAACTGGGAAGTAGGGTTTCTCAGCATTTTTTTTATATTGACATATTAAAGTAGAATCATGGTTCAGGAGGGTTTCAGTGATTGTAGTACATTATTAATCAGTGTTTTTCCACACACACTAGTCATTTATCAAATTATTCACAGGGAAATAATAAGTATTTAAAATGTTCCCTGCAGACACTGTGGAAAAAAACCAACACGAAAGCCAACAGAAACAGCTGCACAGACAGAAGTCTACAGTTTTTATTAAAAACAGTATATGATACAGGATCTTGTCCAAGACCTGTCATAGAAGTTACCACAGAAGAGACTGCATGTGCAGTATGAATAACTTTCTAGTTTGAATGCCTTCAGTAAGAAGACAGTATTCCAACTGAGTGTTTTAGCTTTTTTTAAATAAAAGTTTCTTTAAAATGTTCACTCCAAAATATTAGGAAGATGTTTTGTTTTATACTGAAGGCCTTTCTAACAGAATCTCAAGCAGGCAGCCAGGATTCCAGACACATGCCTACCCTTCAGCTGTCAAGCCAGATACTCTGCTTTCAGTGCAGTTCACACTGTTCACAGGCATTCCCTGGACTAGTGCCTTTAATACCCACCACAGATTTAAGGATTATCTGCCACAAGGTTTTATAGCTAGAACTCAATGCCTTGCATTTAACAGCCTATAAAGCAGTAGAAACAAGCAGTCAGGTATCTCCATTTTTCCACCCAACTCAGTGGAATTTCTGATCAGCTAGAGTTGAATAGTACTACTTAATGTGACCTTCTATTTCTCCAGGCCTAATTAATTTTTAAGTGTTCATTAGCCCCAGAAGATTTGCTAAAGCAAACACAAAGATAGTTGGAGACACCTGCAGTCTCTAAAATGAATGAAAGAATGAAATAATTGGTTCTCTTCAAAATGTGCCAGAATACAAGCAATAAAAACAACCAACTTCATAAGCAGATGTTCTAATAACCCATGAATAACATACCACAGAGACCTGTTAATCAAAATACAGTGTCTTTCACTTTGAAAGCAGAACAGCTTTGCTTTCTCTGGAATATATTCACAGACAGACACCATTCTAGTGCAATCTAGACCTTTCAAGAACCACACTAAGCACCTCTACATTAGTGCTGAATGAGACAACACACACATTCCTTCAGTGACCAGGGAGGCAATTTTTTCTTTAATGGTCATCCAACAGGCAATCTCATGTTCACATGCTTTCTTCTCATGATGATTATCAGAAACAATGCAAGTCTAGATGGAGACCAGACTGATGAACAGTAATCTCTATGGAGATTGCTGAAACAGGGATGAAGTTCTAGAATCAGCAGGTCTAAATGTCTGTTGAACAGAGGAGTTCTGTCTGGCCATAATCCATTCATCAGATAGAAAAATTTAGACTGATGACTCACATAAGCAAGAGATTTAATCCTAAATCAGTCATAAAAGTTCAGATGGCAAGATAACCTCCGTTTCTCTCAAAGAAAAAAAAGAAAAAAACAAAAAAAAAAGGATTATTTCAAGCTGTGCTTAACTGTATTTTTCCTTCTTACTTGGTTCTACCAATAACTCGAAGATACCTATCTTTCCCAACACTACCTTAACACCTATGAGCCAATCTGGTACCCAAAGTCACAATCCCAGTGAAGAAAGTGATAGCAGATAATAATTACTTCATTCTCACAAAGGAATTTCCCAGCAAAGTGAGACCTACCTATGAATGTGTTACCGAGTCTGCGATTAAAAAACCAAAAACCAAAAAACACACAAAAAAATAACAAAAAGTTTCAATAGAACGCAGCATGTTTCCTTACTTCACTCCAATTCCAAAACACACATTAATTCACAAAGTAAAAGGTATACAGTTTGACATTTTAAATGATGCAGTAGAATGAGTTAGTGAAGTTTTCATGACATTTTGACCTTGAAATTAAAAGAACAATTATTTCCCAGCCTATATATTTCCCTTCCCACAAGTTGTTCCTACAACTACTCTTTAATAACTTTAAAGTATACAAATATTCGTTATTGAATATGATGTATATTGTACATCTTTGTTTACCAATACACCAATAAAACACTAAAGAATAAAGAGATTTCAGGCTTCAGCAGTGGAGGAAAACTGAATTTACACCAAGCTGCACCAGAAATAACACACAATTCTATAATTTCTAGGCAGCTGACAACAAATGTTCTGCAATTTTGGAGCACTGATGCATGAGGTTTTGGTGCACTGAATTCCACTTCATATCTAAAGGAACTCAGTCACTGCAGTCTGGAAATGAATTAATGGAATGAAGCAGCACTGCATAGTGAAATCAAGTTGTTCATGGTTATGAAAAAATACTTTTTCAAGGCAGTGATATAAATGAAGAATTTATAAAATAAAGCAATCTGGATAAAATAGCGTTGCATATTCTTGATATTAGAAACAGCTCACTGAACTTTGAAACAGACATACATTGAATAAATATCTAAAGAAATTTTCAGTTATTGTTCTACAAAATCTAGACTATATACCATTATGAAATTTTGCAGCTGGCCCATGACAACCAAGGAGGCATATTGGGATTTAAAGTATAGAATTAAAAGAGTAAATACTAATTCATGTTCATGAAGTGTCCCAGTCAAATTTGGGCACCAGAATGTGGTTCTACATAAAGCACTTATACCTTTAAAGTATTCATGTACAACAGGATGTGACTAATGACTAACACCCACACTAACAACTAATAATTACAGTAAAATGTCTCTAGATCATTTCCTATTTCTTTTGTCTTTTCACCGGTCTAGGCTAGCTGATGAACTACAGCTAGGTTCTTTAGCAATTGTATAGCTTTTAACAGTTCCATATTTACTCCTACTAAAAGTTATAATCTCTCACTGCTTCCGTAACTGTCCAGTGGTGTGGCAGGCTCCAAATGCAAGCAGAGAATTGGTATATTTGTAGTCTTTTCTTTGAACAGCTGACAAGTGTTTGTTAATGCAATCAATTCTGCTGCTTGCATACTCAGCTTCAGACTGAACGGTTAAGCCTCCACTACCTTATGTTCAGTAGTTACTGAATAACCTCTAACTTAGTTATCATTCAAATAATATGAGGACCTGTCTACACATAGTTAAAGAGCAAGAAATGGCACATCCATTAGAACATTCAAGGGTTGGTGGTTGTTTGTTTTCAGCTTCACATTACTGCACAATCATCATGTGATGTTCCTTCCCCAGGTAAAGGGAGGAGAGATGCAAGGGTTCAGCTTATCAGATTGCTTAACATAAGGTACAAGTGTCAGCTGTACAAGATTCCATGGCTACTAACAAATCATAAACATTGTGTCAAAAATTGACCCATTTTTAAACACAACATCCTGTAATACTTTCACTAAAATTTTTAGAAAAATAGTAGAGGACCAAGTGAAGCCCTGAAAGAGCTGTTCCATGTTAGCTGTATCTTTCCCCAGGTAAGTACAAAAAGATCTTGATAGTATAGATGAATAGGTATACTGATTTAAGATGGAAGAAGTATCCCTTTTATATATTAGATGGGTAATTACATTCATCAATTAAAAGGTTTAAGACTCAGTTCTGATAAGAAGGGGAAAATGTTTTGTATTCAGAGGCTGTACAATAGGTCCCCAGTAACTATCAACCCTGGGTGAAATGTAGCTGCCCCTGTTGCATGGAGCAGGGAAAGATTGCACCATAGGATACAGAGGTCCTTTTGAGAGGTTTGGGTTTTTTTGCTTGTTTTTTTTTTTTTTAAATACCCAGCAGTCCACTTCCAATGGCCTTGTTGTCCACAATAATTACAGCAGCCTCCAGTTCCTTGAGATCCATTGCTTCAAAAATTTGCTTCTCTGCACCACCTTGGGACATGTCTACGCCCTTGTTCCCTTAATTTAAGATTATTATTCAGCACCACTGCTAGTAGACTAGCTTTCTTTTTCTGTTCTTTTCCTTTTGGGCAAAAGCAACTATATTTCTACAGCATTCTTGCTGCTTGTTTATTGATCCAGATGTGCCTGGACTCTGTCTTGCTATACTTATCTACAATGCCAGAGAAATCTGGGAGGGTTTCAAAGACGTGTTAAAGGGGTTAGGATGCTAGCATTATCTTGACTGTCCAGGGGTATATTTTACCCTTCATGGACAAGATTCTGAGAAGTAAAGCCCTTATTTTCCACCTAGATGGAAAATTCAGTGCCAATCAAAGGAGTTTTTCATAGAATATGATTGAACTGTGGAATGGTCTACTGCAAGAGCTTTCCTCAATGCCAGTTTTAATTGCTCAGTTGTAGGGCACTCTTGGTCTCTAGATAGATGCTTTAATCAAGAACAATCATTGCTTATGCTTCAGTACTTATACTACTCTGCCTGTGTGAGGCATCCAAATATGTTATTCACAGATTCTCCTCACACAATGGCAGGATGGAATAAACACTTTGTATTCACAATATACCCATATCCTGCTATGCTAAACAGAAATTTACTAAGATATTTATCTAAATTAATATTGGAGCCAAGTACTACCCGACAAAGCAAGCCCCATTTCGGCAAAACAAAACTTATTAAGTACAACTGTTTCAATGCATATAAAGTTCTTCTTGTGTCAACAGTCAAACAAAGGTCAAGCAGCACTTGGAACTTGAGGTTTCTCACAGTGTCTGCACACACAATCACTGAAATTCTAACAGTGCAAAGCTACTAAAAAGCCACATTCCACCAGCATTTAGATGCAAATTTCATATCAGGCTTAGTGTTCATAGCAGAAGAAGGTATCAACATCTGTCTGTAAGCTACAAGTATCTGTTAAAAAGACCTCACAAAGTTATCCAAACATACATAAATTAGAAGGAAGGAAACAAAAAAAAGCAAGCAAAAAAGCTCAACATAGTTACAGCAAAAGAATAAAATGGGGAATCAAAAATGAAGATGTGACCAAGCATAGAACTTTTTCAGTAGGACAATGTTTTGAAGCCTCAGGAACTGCAAGTCATCAGATGGATCCTTCTATATACCAGCAAGAAGGTGGCAACTGAATCAGGAAATTGTTACAGGACATTATTCTTTTTGAAGAAAAATCTTATGCTGTATACCTGGGTAAAATGCCAGTTCTAATGCCAGACAATTGTCACAAAGGCAGTTTGAGCAATGCTTACAAATTACTTCAGCCTTGCCCCAGTCACAAACCCCTTCTCCCAACAACAAGGAGCACTATTCTAAACCAAAAGACATACAAACTCCGGAACATTTGTAATTACTTACCATCTGTTCCTCTATCAAGCTATCGACCTGTCCCTCAAATTCATCTCAGGCACTAAGTGTTCCCACTAATAGGCTACTTAAATTTCCCTGTGCAGGTTAACCCGGCCATTGCAGCCCAGCTGCATCAAATGTAGAGAAGCTACACACTGCAGTAGACAAAAGAGAAGATAGGTGTAATTTCCTTTTTTTTTTTTTTTTTTAAATATAGTTTGGCAGGGTAGGGAAGACATGAAGTTTATTATTTTGACTGTAACAGGGCTTGTTTCTGCAGGAAAAATCTTTAGATCGATATGTGGAATTTCCTCATTACCAGCTTAAGAAAAACAAACAAAAAAACCCCAAAACAAAACAAAAAACAACAAAACCCAACAACAACCACAAAACCCAGAACCAGAAACCACAACAACACACACACAAAACAACCAACCCAAACCAAAACACTGAAACAAGGTACAAATGATGGCTAGAAACATACACAGATGCTTTATTTTGTTACCTTTTGTTAACAGGCTTGACATCTTTAAAATCCTTATCAGCAACAATACTGCAGCTATGTATGAATTTTACATATAATCCATAACTTCCACTCCTAGTATCATTTTGTTATTGCCAAAGAGCTACTGTTTGCACTGCCACCATCATATTATGGTAGAGGCATTAAATATTTTCTAAAAGCACTAAAGGAATTTGTGAATTTGCATAAAATAATTCAATACAGCTGAAGATCAATCAACTATGATAAGCTAACTATAACCTTTTTATTAAATGGAGCCAGTGGCCAAAGAATTAAAATAATCCACTGGCCTTAGAGGCATTCAGCATACTGACCAATTGCTACAATTTTGCTATGCTATTGCAGTGATTGTGGCATATAAAATACTACTCTGATTCAAGCAACTTCAGTTTTCACACCTCTTCAAATAGTTTATTCATATATCTAGAAGGAGAGGGCCATATTGCAGCATAAGAATGAGCTCTCCAATGATCTGAAAAATGTTATGCAAATATTTGGAAAACAACCCTAATTACAAGTGCAAATCAATATAACATCTGGGACAAGATGTTACTTTTAATCAGATTGCACTGACAATTTTTTCCTTCTACACTTTGAATAAATACATCCATTAAAAAACTAAAACTGCAGTGAACAGGGGATGGCCAAAGGGAGTATCTCTATACAATGAGCTACTAAAACTTAACCTAAAGTTTTATACCCTTCTCCAACATCTTCTAAAGTACAAAGTCTCAAAGATCAAAATACCAAACCTAAAGCACAGCTTCTTCTAGGTCTATGTACTGGCAAGCAACAACAACTGACAAGTAAACATCATGCCAGCAACCGTAAAGGCAATAGCAAAATTAAATTGTGGGTTAGCTTTTTCAGACATAGCTTTAAACTATTTCTAGATCCAAAACATACTACATTTTTACCAGCCAATATGAGAACTAGAAGACAGTAATCTTGGGCTTCTATTTCCTGAGATTAGTCTTACCTGAACACAGGAACCAGATGCAGAACAGTTATTTTTCCAGTATCCTTCTACACACTACAGTAAGAGTGCTTTTGACATAATTAAGACTGTCTTGAGAAAAAGAAAGTTCTAGAGAGAGGACCTTGCAGCTCAAACCTTTCCTCCAGAGCCCACAATCTGTGCTTTGACTGTTGTAAATCACTCCAATCAGAAGACTCACCTGTGTTTTGCAACCAGCCTTAAAGAACCAGCATCATGTCTTATACAGTGCATATTTAATTTGCAAAATAAAATTTAAATATTTCCCCAATGCACAGCAATATAAGCATGGATTTCAAGGGGGCCTTTCTGTTCTGTCCAACATACATGGTGGTTCTTTCGCAGTGTCTCCCAATAGAATATGTGCTCATTTGTCTGAATGGGGTGAAATGCAATTATGTTATTGTGCAGACAAGGAGAAAATGGGACCTTATAAATGTTAAACAACGAATGACTAGAAGGAGCTACTATCTGTATTCCCTTTGTGTTAAGACCCAAGTAAACCTCTTCCAAATGTATGCATTTTATCATTACAGAAGCACTGATGATTTTTGAAGCCAGGTGTCCAGAAAAGACAGTTCCTGAACAAAAAGGATGGTATTTGTCACCTGGGTATTCTTCTTCTGATATGTACCATTTATTTATTGAAAATAGGCTTATGTCCTTTCAGAAGACAGCCTGTGAAACAATTTTGTGGAACAGGTGAAAGAGGCCTGGAAGTTTTTCCATTAGGTGTATTGTATTAACAAAACCATCTCTTTCTGTCCTCATAACAAAGTTTGCACCACTGCAATAAATAGCAATCCATTTCACGACTATCAAAGTTTTAAGTGTTAAGTTATGCTAAGTGTCCAGAAAGTCCCATTGAACAATATTGTGATATTGCTTGCTTTCTCTCAGTAGGACCTCATTTGGAACACCCAGCATAAACAACCAAACAGCTTCAACTCTTGGAACCACAGATTCATTTCCCCAAGCTTTTCTGATGGAATGTCAGTGCCGAATTTCAGCAGCCATAGTTGCTATTAGCAATATCAAGAATGGTGTTGTATCTTTACACTTCTCCTCTTCATTAATAATGAATTTAAATGACTGTGATAAAAGTCTTCCAAATTTCTGATTTTCATCTGGTAGTTCTCAATTTTCTTTCCATAATTATTGTTTGAAATTTGAAGTAACATTTTTAATGTAAAATACTTTCAGTTTCCATCTGAAGATTATTATATCTTTTGGTAAAAAGTGTGTCTTTTTCTTCTACATCATCACTGTTTTGAACTTTCAGTTAGAACAGCAAGGTATGGTAATTAGAATTCAAAAAACAGATAAATCGCTGTAAGAGAGACAGAGGCAATCAGGAATACATTTCTTTTGGCACAATCTCAAGGAGAGGAAAAGAATTCACTAAAGTAGTTCATGTTAGCAGCTTTGAGAGCATGCACAAAAAGCTATTTTTTAATTGCACAGATATTTTGTCAGGAGAATAGTTAATTTGTAATTGTTTTCTTCTGACATGGGAAGATAAAAGTAAAAGCAATCTTCTTCAGGATTTTATTTATTTTTTTTTTTTTTTAATTAAAAGTATCGCATTATTTCACCTTGGAATAAATTGTAAAAATTTTCATAGAAGCAAAAAATTATTTTTTAAAAATTCATTATTTCATTTTCAGGCTTTTCTTCCTAAGAGAAATACAATATGGTAAATAAGAGTAAGAAATAAATAAAACTAAATAAATACAGTATTAAAAATCATTTTCTCAGAACAGAACTTATTCAGATATATATTCAAATATTTGAATATATGTAAAATAAAAATGTGAATTTAATACAATATTACAATCAATCTTTTAATACTTATATATGTATATGCAAAATACCTGTCAATCTTTCAATATGGTTGTCTTATATAATACTATAATACTAATAACAGGTTACTGAACACATTAGAAGTATGGTGGAATGTAGAATATATATTCTTTTTCAAATGCCAGCATTTATTAAAACAAGATAAAGAGATACACATTTAAAGTAAATATTGTAATAGCTATTCCCATTGCTACAACACTGAGTTCTAGGTAATAAAACCAGAAGAAAGATAGTTTAACTTGATGTAAGCTTTACAAAATATTACTGTGTAATTCGTTAAACCAAAGGTAATGAAAAATTGTAACTGATTATGGATTCAAAGCCTTGGAGACTATTGTGATAAATCACATGGCAGGTACCTTTGGCCATTTAAACGGTAGACACAAGATTCAAAGTGATTGTCTAAGCTATATAAAATGTTAATGCAGACAGAGAGATAGCATTTCCAGAGGCAAACCTATCCATCAAAAGTCTTACATGAGATGAAGTGCCCCTGCCAGCATCTACTGGTGTAAAGAATACTTAAGACAACTGGCTTAGGCTAGATCCATACCTTTTAAATGGCTTCAGTTGAAGGAGTTGAATCCATCCTTCCAGACTGCAAGGACGGGTAAAACATAGATATCGGAACAATGAAAATACTATAGCTTTGGGTTGGGGTTTTTTTGTTTTGTTTTGTTTTTAATTTGTCTGTGATTTCCATAATAGCTAGTTTCAAATTCTGTCCTTCTTCAACTAGATACAGAAATTTATCTAAGCCTTGGAGACAGACAACAGTTTGCAGGATGAAGGAGATAATCACATGTATCCAACATAGCACAAACTAGTAACACTCAAGAATGCTACCTGGAAAAACGTGCAAGTTAATTGCATTAAACTACTTTTCACAAACTGGTCTCTGAAGGCTTCTCTACGTGTATTCCAAAGTGAGCTGCAAAAATGGGGTAAGTCAGGGATTTTCAATTTTTTTTTCTGCCAAAACAGTACTTGACAGATGCAACACATAGCTCACACTTGAACAGTGAAATTCAACACTTATCATCATCTTTGAAAGCACAGATTCATTCCAGTCGTACAACCATGGTATTTTTGGAACAGACTCTTCAGTAGTTTCTTGCTGCTTCACAAAGAAATGACAATTTTAGATGCACTGAAATAGAGTTAGGGATCCTATCTCTGTACCCATGGAGAACCTGAGGACAAGCTTACAAGCTCTTGAGTTTCTGTTCTAAGTCTTTTCCAGAGGAGTTACAAATTAACACAAAGGAAAATGCATCAGGACAGTCACCATTCTATTTGAAAAGGAAAAAACCACTTCATCACTTGTTGCAATGAAGAAACAATCTATAAAATGAGACAGGACTTAACCATTTTAGAATATGCAATAGAAACATAAACTAAGAAATGAGCTTATGCTCAATTATAATTTAACCTGGATAAAATAGATGTTGATCAATCTTAGTGGAAATATGTAGTAGGTGACCATTGGCCAGCATCCAAATATCTACCCAGCTACTTGGCCCTCCTCAACAGGACAAGAGGAGAAAACAGGATAAAAAAAGCATGTGGGTCAAGATAGAGAGACCACTTACCAGATACTGTCAAGGGGAAAACAGACTTGGGGAAAATTAATATATTTTATTGCTAATTAAAATAGATTTGAATAGTAAAAAGAAAAACCAAACAAACAAACAATGCAAAAACAAACAAACAAAACCACCAAACCAAAAAAACCCATCCACAACCTAAAACAACACCTCATCTCCCATCTTTTCCTGTGATCAACTCCTTTACCTGCCCCTCCAGCAGCTTAAGGGCATTGGGGGTTAAGGTCCCTCCCTGCTCCTCATCCTGTTCAGAAAAATCTGCTCCACTGGGAGCTCTCCAAGAGCCACAGTCCCTACAGGAAATATCCAGCTGCTCTAGGTCTGAGAGAAAAAGGGCATAAGCGTATTCTGTTATAAACTGGTCAGTAGTTCAATTAATGCAGCTTACTTGTATCATACACACATAAAACATTAAGAACACAGCGAGCAATGGCTAATCTCTAGCAATCTTCCTTCTCATGTTTTTAGTTCTTTAGAAACTCTTTATTTTGCCATATTAATGTTTTAAATATCCATTTTAAATAAACAAAGTAAGTAAAAAGCAATGTAAGAAAGAATGTAGGCACCACTTCAGAAGATGAGAGACGTTTCTGTATCCACTGATCGCTTTGCTGTTCTTTGAAATGTGAGACCTTCAGCATACAAAAAATATGAGAGCAAAAAGCAATTTTCAGTTTTGTAAGTGTACTAGAGTAAGTGTAATTCTGCAGGGTATTTTTCCTGATTAAGCTAAAAACATTTTGTCAAAGTCCTTTTTTTAATTCTGTGCCATTCCATTTGATGAAATTCTGGTTCTATTGTGGAAAGAACAGGAACTTCTAAGAAGACTTTTCTAAGAGGCAGCTAGAATATTGTTTCAAGGTTGACAGAGTCATTACAAGATTAGCAGATGGATAATTTATGTTGCGGAGAAGCAAAAAGTACATACGTCTGAAAACTCAATTATAGTTCATCTTGCTTATGACTTAAAAATGCCAAGAAGCTCTCAAAATACAATCCTCTTTTTCTATTTGTATTTCTCCCCAGAAAAAAAAAAGAAACATACTGTGAAAAAAAATTCTTACCCACAATAATTACCCATAATATTAAGCCAAAAAAATTAGAATTCATAAAAACTGTTCTAAAATCAACCATTTAGCAAAGTAGGAATACCTGCCATGTACACTAAGTTGCCTCAGTGACACACTGATTATTCACATACACGTGTATTTAATGACATTTCAAAATCTAACATTGCATCAGATATGCTGAAAGAAGCCAGAATTAGGCCTTATTAAAAATAAATAAAAAGGAAAAAGAAGAATAAAAAGAAGTAGAGAATAAAAGAAAAGGAATAACTAAAGAAAGAAAGGTGATGAATGTGGTACTTTTATAGCCGTTCCTATTTATGTTATCTAATTTATTTTTAAAATGTAGACTTGACAACTCATGAGTGAAATACTTCATCACCAGGTCCTAATTCTACCCTATCTCATCTCAGATTTTTGGAACAATTTCAAAATAAGACAAACAAACCCCCCACATTCTAGTAATGCTTTGATATTTTCCCAGCTTCTTAAAGTAATGAATTTTGAAATCCAGTCTTTTCAATGTGGTCACACAAATGGCAAATTTCCAAGTAATCTTTTGAGAAAATGATACATGTGTTTCAAGGTGCAAACTAAAGGCTGCCAGAGAGCATGAGATAGCTAATTTAATTTAAAACTGCCAGTTGGTAAAGAGATCACAGTATCTTGACTGTTTCAATTTAGTTAAGCTGACAAAGGTTTAGTTGAATTGACTAAACAGACAGAAATAGATGAGCTGGGAAGGGAGAGAAGAGCAGGAGGTGCACACACCTAAAATAAAGGCAGCCTCTCCTGGAGAGCAGCCCTGCTCAGTGTTTTGCCATCTCCTTGCAGTCATTTTGGCTCAGCAGAGAAACCAGTCTTTTCCAAAGACTAGATGTGAGATGAATCAATAGGCACCTCACCCCTCTTTTCTGAAACCTGTGTTTAATTTCAAAACTCCATACCACAGTATTTGGAGGATTAATTTGGGCATCTCAGTGGTTATAAGGATAAACAGGGTTATTGCAGTTTCTTTCTTTGAAGCAAGTACTACTAATTTATTCTTGGGTTACAGGTGAAAAAAAGTGAAATTACTATAAAAATAGGTGTCTGCCACATAGATGTGGAAAGCTAAACTAAAGCTGAAAGTATCAATTAGTAGTAACCAAATCACTACACAATTTGCTGTTATGGCTTAAAAAAAAGCTGTAAGAGAGCTCCAGGCAGGCAAGGCCAGATTAAACAAATCAGTTCTGTTCTGAGGCTTGCAGAGTTCATACAAAGGTAATGGACTGTATCCTGTTAACTGACCTGAAGAAGGAAGCAGACTCTATCTTTCTGTGAAATACAAGCAAGGGTGTGCTTGGGATCACAGTATGGTGGATGATCTTGGTTATGCTGCAGCAGTTTTGCTGTCTGATGTGGCTTGTTTCACAGCAGTAAAATCTAACAGAACTGTGATGGAAATTGTTTAAAAATAGACAGCAAATATATCATTGATTTAGTAATGGCCAACGCCATTTTTTCACTTGAAGGCAATTAAGATTAGCATTAACTCTGAATTTTTGACCAATAAAACAAGCTATTTACTTAGCTCTTTTCCCTGATTATGAGTAGGAAAACCAGGAATTCTTTCAAATATTTAAAATATTTTTATTTGTTTTGATATCACATTTGTGCCTAAAATAGAATACTACCTTGTTAAAAAAAAAAACCCAACAACAAACCACAACAAAACAAAACAAACAAAAATCACACACAAAACCCCAAAACAAAACAAAAGCCCACCAACCACCACAAACATAAAAACCAGTTCCTGACTTTTAAAGTCTCCTTCCAGAAAGAACTTTCACAGTGAAGAGATGAGAGAAGAAGATGTAACAGTGTGCCAGTTCAGCTACAATATTATCACTGAGGGAAAGGGAAAAGCAGTAACATCAAAGGACAGCCAACAAGCTCTCTGTGGATAAGAATGAAAGCTTCCACAGTTATTAAACCTTGTTTTCTTCCTATGTCACATCCAGCAATTAGATCCGAGCGCTCGATTCATACCTACAGGGATCATGCTGGAAGATCCCAGTTCCTAGTGTCCCTTAGAAATTGCCATTCTAGTGGAAAGGAAAATAAAACTGCTTTTTACCAGCAAAGCTGCTGAGCACTGCAGAGAAGTAGTTTTGAAGAAAGACAGCCTCTGTAGTTTTAGGTTCTTTGGCAGATGCAAACAGAATGTATTTATTCATCTAGGTAGAGCAAAGAGAGAGGTTGAGTATGAGAGTGTATTGAGATGTTTGTGTATAGGTAGCCATAGAAAACTGAACATAGAAAGACCTTAGCAGCACTTCTAGACCACAAGTTGCTACAAAACAGTATCAGTTTTAACTAAATAATTTACAGCAAATGTCTGCTTCTACTTTTCTAACATGTACTTAGATAATTTAGACCCTATAACCTTCTAAACTACCTATTTAATTCCTCATTACAGTCCCTACTATTCCAAGCCCCTTGTGATGCCCTGGACAAGGTAGAATTCTATTTTCATAAGATATCATTGCAAGGTATTCACTGAGAAATTTATATAATACCCTCATGGTATTTTTATCCACTTCACAGCTCTTTATCCAGTGATTCTTCCCCACTCACTAACAACAGTAACAAACACCCTGTCAGTAATCCTTGGCTGCTTATACAAAAGTGTGAGGATAGTTTCCCCTTATTTCTGACTAAAGCAGTAATTATCTTCAGTAAGCTTTTAATTTTTTTTACATAGATTATGGAAATGTTGTAGTTTCCATTACAGTCACTTAGGCTGTTTTCTACATTTGGCTTAAGAAACCTGTGTGATCAGGTTCCTTAATATCATCAGCCATCAATTCAGCCTTAAGAAACCTGTCATCTGTTTTGACTATAGACAGAGCACTAACCACGCAACTGATTATTTCTTTTTTATACACATCACACAATATTTGACACATTAAAGATATACGTAAGTGCATCATTTTGTGTAAAGAAAGTTGCTTCTATTAAATCTATAAACACTCTTAGATGTCTAAGCAATGTCAAACTAGATAAAACTTTCCTATGTATAGAATAGTTTTTCTGGTTTACTTGATGGAAAGGCTTTTGCAATGATGCCATCTTGTGACCATGATGAAAACTGACACTGTCTAGGACTACAGCACCGTATTTCAGGTCAAGCAGCTAGCGAGCAGACAATGTTAGAATCAAACTGATGGCAGCAGGCACTAGTCTTCGTCCTGTATCTTTGCTTGGCCTAAAACTGTTTCCCCATGATTAGCTTTTCATCAAGAGGCTGAGTCTTCAACAGACAGTCCAAACAGAAGGTGCCAAACGCAATTTCCAATAGTTTCTGAGTATTAAAAAAACCCACAACCACCTTTATTTGCATACGTGGAACTGGTGCTGGAACCTTATCTAAAAACTATACCTCATACAGAGCCTTCTATCCAGATCTATTTACTAATTTAAATATAGCCTTCTATCCAGATCTATTTACTAATTTAAATATAGCCTTCTATCCAGATCTATTTACTAATTTAAATATACCATTTTAACATCAGGGAAGCTGGGTCTCTGCAAGGATATTACCTCACTACAAACAACCACCTCAACTTTATCTGTATATACTAGCATATATAACAAGACATGAAGATAGGGGAACAGGAGTATGAGGAATTAATTGTAAAATTTGGAATCAGCAGAGAGTTATTAAATTTTAAAACAGTTGATGCTAACAGTTGCCTAATGGGAGCCATTTGCAGAATGTACTTGCTCCAGTGATCCTCCACTTAGAGGTGGCCCCATTATGAATTAGACAGCCATTTTATATGCAATTGTTTTCTTAAACATTTCAGGACTATATGCAGAAAAAGTAGCTTAGATACAGGTTAGAAACAACATATAAGGTTAAAATATCATTTTATGAATTTATATTTCTCTTGTTTGTGGCAATTGCGTCTGGATTCTTAAACTAAACTTATCTCAGGCACAAGAACCAAAGCTACATATGTTTTTATTAACTTTAGTACATGTCTGGCTTTTTACAGGAATTAGGATAAATTAGAATAGTAATTTATGTTAATGTTTGGTTATTTTATATTTTGTAATTAAAATTTCTGACAATAATGAGTTATTTAGATTGATTAGAACAAAATTTAAGATCAATTTAATTATGGGTGTTTATGTGTGGGTAGTTTATAAACAACTAGTCTTCAGGATTAGTGTCTCCTAATGCCTTATGTGGATTCCTGTAAAAGCTGCAGCACATTCAAGACTTTCTTCCCTCTTCTAATGGTTAATCATGAACTTGTATAATATAATTCAGATAAAAATGACATTTATAAAGCTTCATTATTTGCTAGAATAGGTGCTCCTTGTTCTGTAGCCATAGGGGGACATGCAGATGGAAAGCCTTCAGCATTTCTGTTCAGCAGTCACTAAATGTAATTCGAAGGGTTTGTTCACTGTGGGAACCAGGAAAGTTTCTTCACCATTATAACTGTGAGGGTCTCATGCCCTTTCCTACATGGATTCACCACAAGGAGTCAAAACAAAAGTGAAAGACATCTGTGAAAGACACTGAAACAAGTCTCTCCTCTCCTGGATACAGTGCTACCTTCATCTCATGTGGTTGCTACCATATTTTTTAATGTCACTCTATTATGCATCAGGCATGAGCAATGCATGCTCATCAGATCTTCAAAAGATGAAATCAAAATGTTACGTCATTTGAATATTCTGACCTAGAGGTGAGTTTAGAGGTGAGACAGCCAGAAGCTGTCAGCCTTTCCCAGACAGTTACTGCTGTGAGCACATCCAGAAGCACTGCCGGAGACCTTGAGAAATATTCCCAGTTAAAACACAAACACCAATGGATTTTTCAGTTGCTGTGGGGTAAGATTGAAGTTAGACTTGCAGTTCTAACTGTACGCATCTGAATTTCACTTAATCTTCTTTTATCCTTCTGTGTTCTGTTGTATTTCGTAAAATAATTTCACTATCTAAAACCACATTGTATTTCAAGGAGACCAAGTTGATGTTGATCACTACAGTGCTGGGGCTCCCAGGATTGCTGAGCAGGAGCCATCTGATCCAGGCACAGGTTTTACAACCTAGATTTTCAGGTTTAAGTTTCTCTTCTAAACCTTTACAGATAAGCCCCCTTAAATGTAGGAAAAAGCTCACCCTCATGTACGGCTTGGTAAGAAAAATTTGCATATATAAATAATTATATTCTGCCTAGGAAACTATGCCATGAATTCCACACAGATTAAATAGTCATTTTTAGACAATTCCAAAGAAATATCAGCATAGTGATCTACTTACTGTTCATCATCTAACTTAGCCAAAGACATCTGCAAATCCAGATGCGAGGGTGTTTGTCCTCTGGCACAATTGTTTCAAAAACAGTACATCATGTTTCAATTCTGAAATAATGAGAAGATGCAAAAAGATTAACATAATGAATTGCAGGGCTAAATAAAATTTTAAAAACTCCTTTACTTCCCTGAGTAAGAATATCTATTTATGCCCTGTCAAACTCTTCAGCTTTCTGCTAATTCCCCAGGAATTTACCCTCAGCTCTGACAGTCAAGAAGGATTCCTTTAGAAGATATTAAAAAATATTAGAATATATGGACATGATCCAACAGTGTGCACTTGCAGCCAAGAAGGCCAATTGCAACCTGTGCTGCATCAAGAGAAGTGTGGCCAGCAGATCGGGGGAGGTGATTCTGCCCCTCTACTCTGCTGAGACTGCACCTGGAGTACTGCGTCTAGCTCTGGAGCCCTCAACACAGGAAAGACATGGACCTGATGGAGCATGTCCAGAGGAGGCCACAAAGATGATGAAAGGGCTGGAACACTTCTCCTATGAGAACAGGCTGAGGGAGCTGGGGTTGTTCAGCCTGGAGAAGAAAAGGCTCTGCAGAGACCTACTAGCGACCTTCCAGTATGTGAAGGGGGCCTACAGGAAGGCTGGAGAGGGGCTGTTTACAAGGGCCTGTAGTGAAAGGACGAGGGGTAATGGGCTTAAATTAGAGAAGAGTAGATTTAGATTGGGTATCAGGAAGAAGTTCTTTACATTGAGGTTGGTAGAAGAGTGGAATAAGCTACCCCGGGAGGTGGTTGAGGCCCCATGCCTGGAGATATTCAAGGTGAGGTTGGACAAGGCTCTGAGCAGCCTGGTCTAGTTGAGGGTATCCCTGCTCAGTGCAAGAGTTCTTGGCAAGAAGGGTAACAATGACCTGGGAGTTTCTTTCAGGTTGCAAATTACTAAGATGCCAGGATTCTTCTTTCTGTAGAAGAGGAAAAGAACCTGTGATTGATCATCCTTTTGGCAGAAGAGGCTGCTGGAGCTGTTTGGACAGTAGCAGACTACTGTCTCTCTTACTGCTAACAGGTTTTGGGTTAGAAACTTCATAGAAAAGCAAGTGAGAAGGTCTGCCTTATGTGTTCAGGAGGAAGCAGCCCATACAGAATCCCAGCAGACTTTATTCAGGTGGCCTTGCACTATCTTGGGGCTACCACAAGGGTCAAGGGTTGTATATCCTCATCCTCTAGCTCTTTTAGATTTACATCGACAGAAGGAGTTGGTCCTTTTCTCCACATTCCCCTAAGACCTCGTGACAGCCTTTCTTTTTGTATGCTGCAGCTGCAGATCTTCCTTCACTTGCATTAAGTCTGCATCATTTTAAGTGTTAAGCTGCTACAGATCCAAAGGGGTTACTTTTTACAGTAAATTTCAGGAAAATTTCCTGTTCAATAAAATTATTATAAATCATTCCCTAAATAACTAGACATAATAAAATAAACAACCTAGCAGTGGTGGATACAGATGTATTTGAGTCCTGGGTTCAGCTAGGGTAGGGTTTATTTCCCCCAGAAGCTGGGATGGGAGGCCACAGCCAGCACAGACAACTGAAGCAGCCAGTGGGTTGTTCAACCCTGTACTGATGTCGTGCCTGTTACATGGGGGGAAAGGGCAGGCATTCCAGCTCCTGGTGGCACGGCACTGCTGCTGCTTTCACTGCTGCTGCTCTTGTTACTGCTTCTGTTCCACTGTTGTATTAATTTCTCCTAATCTTAATCCGTGGGGTTTTGTAATTTTTCTCCCTCTTTTCCTTCCCATTGCGGGAGGGGAAGGGGGGCAATGAGCAAGCACTTCATGGTGCTCAGCTCCTAGGTGTGTCTAAACCATAACAGTCCTTTTTTGGTGCACAATGTGGGGCACGAAGGGTTGAGATAATGACAAAATCTGGCCAAAGCACATTAAACCACTTTTCTCTCCACATTTCTGTTTCATGTATTAGTTAAATAGTGCATGTTCCCTCAGTTTGCATGGTGGTGGTATGTGGAAACTTAGGTGCTCTGTGTTCCCTGCATTTCCCATCTCTGGGAAAGGGATCAGGCCCCTGGTGGTGTTAGACTGGGTGTTGTCAAGTTATGACTGTCACTGGGTGCGAGGCTATGCTGGTGTGTGTATGTGACCTCACTGCTAGTCATCTTATCCAGTCTGTGGGTCAGGCAGGGGAGGAGACTTTCTCAGCTTCTGAGAATTTTGACTGTCCTTGGGACGTCCAGGCCAGGAAGCTGTTGGAGCTGTGTCTTCTGAAAGTGTCCCAGGTCTTCTTTAGGGATGCATAATCCTTTTCTAAGACTGTCACCCAGAGATCTGTGGCTGTGCAGCTATGAGTGGCAGTGTGTGTGGGGGGGTGGGCAAGTGCCTAGGGCAGTGGTCACCTCCAGTGGTTTGGAATGTCACCCCCAAACACGTGCAGGATCCTCATAAACTAGTAAGGTATTTAGAAGAGGTCTGTTGTCAACCTGGCCGTTCCTGAGAGACACAAACCACTACAATGTGCTAGGGCCTTACCCACACCTACCAAGTCCTTTTCAACACTACTCAGTTCCCTCAAGGGGAAGAGGTCTCCAGACCTAAAACCAGATCAGCAGGTGCTGCAGCTGCAGCTGTGTGGGTACCTGTGTGGGTATCCATCAGCCCTATCCAGAAAAAGAAATACCCAAACAAATTAATTTGTGTAGTGCGGGGTGAGGATGAACCAGGGCCACCATGAGAACAGGAGGAAGAGCCAATCACCCAATTGGGTGATCACCCAATCCCTGTTCCTGAGCGATCTCTGAGACATGCAGAAAGGTTTCAGCTGTCACCCAGGTGAGCAGATTATGCTCTGGCTGCTCTGTTGCTGGGATAATGGGGCTGGTATCTTGGAATTGGAGGGGAAGGAGGCCAAGCAGCTGGGATCCCGGTCTAGGGAAGGGGTCATTGACAAGGTGATTGGAAGAGAGATGCAAGTCCTCAGCCTCTGGAGGTGACTCCTGTCAAGCATTCACACATACATACCTTAATTTTCTTTATGGAGTTCAGAATCTTTCTGACAATGATCAGTAAATTCACTTCGTTGATCTTAATATTAATTGCATGGATAAGTGCATTAAGTGACCTGGAGAATACACTGACTTACTAGTAGTGCCTCTGGCATATTGCTTACCAAAACACAGGGAAATAACTGATCAGTTTTTTCTTTTCTAACACTATCTGACTCATATTTGAAACCTTTTAAATAGTTTTGAGTTAAAACTAAGTGGTGCTAAAAATACTTCAAGCTTTAACTTTCCAGACTTGAATTTTCCTTGTGGTTGCATTTTTTGGTGAGGCTCCTAGGTTTGTACAGAATTGCTATTTCTGAAGTACCTGCTGCTTTCTGTTGGCAACTTGCCACTTGTGTTCGTGGCTCAGCCTTGTCTCTGTACACTTTCTGCTACATCTAGCAAGGGGCTCCTTTCAAATTTCCCAGGTACTTTGCCAGCCGTAGGAAATGAATCAAAGTCATCAATGGATGATAAACTGCTTATGGTGAACTGTATCTATTCCTTAACTGAGAGACAATCAGCATATTTGGTAACTATTCTTCCTAGCCTGGTGTGAGATGGAAAAACTCTCTAGTTGCTTCTTTGAGGTTAATATTTTTGATACTTTAATACAAAGTCAAAAAATATTTTGGGATGACAGTCAGCCCTTGCATTCAGGACAAAGCTTGCATGTTGATACAGTTAGATGTGAAGTCCTTACTTTCTAGTGGAATTTCTAAACTTTACAAAAACAAGCATGCCTATGAAAGTAAGGTAAAGTGTTGTATGATGTTAGCTACTGAAAGTAAGCACTAATGGTAAACCCATCTGACAAAATAATTGCCTTCTGCATTTGACTTACTGAAGCTTTACTGTTTCAAAACCTCATTTATTCTGTTACACCATCTGTGTACAGAGATCCCAGTTGCTGTCATCTAATAAGGAATACGTAAAGACTGTTGTTCATTAAAAATAAAATGATTCTTTGGGAGTCAGAAGATAATTAAGGGATTTATAGCTAAGTGCCTAAAGATATAAAGTGAAAGATAATTTTAGCTTCTTAATAATTTGCATTAAGTATGACAAGGATAAAATCCACAGACAATAATATGTGTAAAACAGTAGAAGTGAGACAGTGAACATATTAATATCTTGGATGTATTTAAGTCCAAAATAAAGCTGCTTAATATTTATTCCAGAATTTTGTGAAGCCTTGCCTGAAAGCTGAGATCCCTTTTTTTAAATGCTATTGATCTCCATGCATGGTGAGAACTGCCACCTCGGTGTTTTGCTGCCTTTCACCTGCCAAACACCTTAGCAAAACTTGAGGGTTACAGATTTCCTTGAGGCAGTACTTGGGTCTGGTTTGCCTCCTTGAAGAATTTATTCTAACTTGGGTCATTATCAGCCTTGCTGTGCAGTTACACACTGGTAGCCCTTGGCCTGTGGAGCTAGAAGGTTGGCTGTCACAGGGACACGTCATGAAGGTGCAGGCACAACCAACATTCACTCTGCTCTTTCAAGTCTATTTTCTAAAATCCTCTCTTCTCCCCTCAAAGTTAAGGTGATCAAACACTTACCATCACCTTATCATCATCTTTTCCTTCCTGTTCCTTTTCCACAGGACCTCTCCCTACCTGTTTATGGATACTGTTCCTGCAATTCCTCTCTAGATTGAAGTCAAACATTTCTAATAGTTATTTCATTTACTCTTCTCAAAAGAAAGATTGGTTGCTGCTTCCATTATCCAATGATTTAGAAATCTCTTGCACAATACTGCTATGCTCTGAATTCAGTGAAACAATATCAAAATATGTTATTAGTAATAATAACTTAGATTTTTCAAGCACAGAATGCTTTTAATGTATTTCAGGGCTCCAAAGATGTTACGTATATATTGTTGATGATGGATCACCTGCTTCTGGATTGTAGGCAGAAGTGGGTCCCAAGTGTTTGGGAGCTGCAGGAATGAGCATTTCCATGCAGTAGCTGCATAAGATCAAGACCTGCCCCTGGTTCAGCTGAGGGACCACACAAGTGATTGCTGCTGATTTAAGTGGGAGTGAGACCCCAGGGCTGGTCCTGATATTTCACAGCCTCAAACACAGTGTTGGTGGTTGGTGGGAGGCACGTGATGGAGAGCATGTGCAGGAGGAGGACGTGCAACTGGGCCATCATGTGCTGCAGATGCTGAGGAGATGATGCTGGACCACAGCAGTAGTGTGGAAGATGTGAAGGAAAACTGTTGTATGTGTTCATCAGCTATCAGAAAGCTGTGACCTGTGATAGTTTGCCTGTAGAGTGACAGTGTCTGTGGTGTGACTTACAGCTTTCCCAAAGTAAGCATGGGATCACCTGGCCTGCTGCCTTCCTTAACTTGGGAAAAAAATGGTGAAGGAAAAATGATTCCTTTCCCCCTTTGCTAGAGGTGGCTGACTGGCTTGTTTCTCTGTTTATAGTTTCTGTAAGGGGAGACTTGTAGTAGTTATTTAGGTTGATGATCATATTTGTTAAAATAAGAGATTTTTATCACTGACCTTAGTGTAGCCAGGTAACTGTGTTATCCCTTCCTCTGGGGATTCTGTGGACAGCTCCCTGTGTAACAGGAGACAAGCTCTCATGTTTCAAAGAGAAGATTGTTAGGCATTGTCTACTGTTAGTGTGGAACCTGAGCAATTCATCCTATGCTTCCAGGCTTATGAACTGCTTACAACCATATGTCACATCAGTTGGATAGCTTAATTCCTGTATGCACAGTGGCTTTGAGCCAGAGCAATGATCAGTATTAACACACAAGGCAGACAATTTTCAGGAGTATTAGATGGGAACACCTACATAAAAGAAATGGTTTTTAATGCAAACATCTTGGGGGTAAGTTAGACAGCAGCAGTGTTGACTTAAATGTGAAGAGGAATGGATTAGTTCCAGTTACCTAATTACCTCTGAGGGAGTTCTGAACATTTTGCTTTGTTTCATTCCAGAGCAATTGTTTTATTACCAAGTTGATTTCTTCTGCCTCTTCCACTGCTCGTGTCAAATTAACAATGTTAACATCTCTTTGTATCATTGTACAGACCACTTTCTGATTCTGAACAGCTCAACTTTTTAAAGAAAACGAGGCTTTATATTCAGCAGCAGGAGTACGATGAAGCGGTGAGTCTGATTTTGATGCATGCCTTTTAGAAACTTTTTACAGGAACTTCTATTACTTGGATTTGTTTAACTTGACATTAAACTGGGAAATAAAACTTTTTTTTCTTCCTTATGATGCACATCTCACTTATTAAAACACGATACTGGAGCGCAGAGAGGAAATGTGCCGTGAGTGGAGAAGCTGCGTGAGCTCCAGTTGCTGTCAGGCTGATTTACAGAATAGAGCTTACACTATTCTAAACTGTTGCTTATATGTTTTGTCTTACTTTAGGTATCTTTGTGCAAAACCCTGATAAAACTTGCTTTGGAAGGCTTGTTTTACTACCATACCTACGATAGAGTATTCCTGGGTCTGAGTATTGGGATGGGTTTTGTGGGCTGGACAACTTACGTGATTTTGGTGATCATCAAGACCCATACCAGTTTGATCCATACCGTCCAGACCAATAATAAGGTAAGCTGGAAACATGCAGTGACTTTTTTTTTCTGTCATTTTTCAGCATTGTGTGTATGCTCCATCTCTCTGAAAGGGAATAGGAAAAATTGCACAACTTCCACTTCTGACTACATAGGGAAACTGCCAAGCTTTAGAGTTTCCTGGTTTCTGTAATCCTGCGTAGTGTTCCTGGCTGGCCCATTTATGAGGATTGTTGTTCCTGAGCCATCTGAGTATGCAATGCTGTGCTCTCTCAGTTTATTCCTTCCTACCGTTGTGCATTTTACTAGATGAAATGCAAGTGCAAGCAAACAGTGGTTTAAAACTTTCAGAGGCTCTGTCTTTAACCAGAAGTCAATATTCAGCATTAATTTTAATCAAGTCAGCACTCTGCTGTAATAATACTTGTTTGGAAGAATACAGACTTCAGACTTCCATTTTGACTTTTCTGTTCTTTACTGTTAAGGCCAAAAAAATATTTTATTTTTTTTTTTACATTATTTTATTCCTATCCTCTTTTGCAATGTGAAATCAGTTTTTCAGGAGCTGTGCAGTCCAGGCACTTTTAAAATGTATAGCCTCTTTTGATAGAAAGGTGAATAGTCGTTTCATAGATTGGCTTGCTCTGTTGCTCTTTGTGACTTGCAAGGTTGCAGCAGAAGACACCAAAGATTAAGAAAGTTCTTTCTGACAAGATTATTACGGTTTGATTTTTCACAAAGTCCTAGGAAATCCATTTACTTTCAGTCATTCATCAGGAAAAGAGAGAGTTCAAAGAGGTGAACGGGCAAAAAGCTGGCATTTCACTAGAGAAGGATTAAAGCTTTGAGGGCAGGAAAGAAAAAAAGAAAAAATAATCTCCCAAACTTCAAGAATTTGTTTCAGAATAAAAGGAATTGTTTCATTTTGTCATGTAAATGAGAACGAGCACTCGCTTAGCATCTTTACTGCCTTCAATATATTGCTCCAAGAAAATGTTTGTCATGCTATCTTAAGGCTTTTACTACTGGCTGAAATGAAATAGTCTTGGCCTTTAATGAAAATGATCAAACAAAATTGAAATGGAAAATATTCCTAAGTGCTGTACTGCATGATTTAGGCTTTCTCTCATCAAATAACTGAGAAGAAAAAATCCAAGATGCATGTTATGTTAGATATGGACAAAATAATTGCAATAAATAGACCGAGTATTGGATATATTAACTAAGCAACAATTTCACATTTTTAGCTGACATCAGGTTTTCATTTGATATATTGATGTAACTCGTTGGAGAGAATTTTTATGCTATTGACACTGGTAGGAAAAAAATGGATTTCAGAGTATTTTGTCTACCAAAATTTTCTTTCTGCAGTTTTAGTCAGAGTCCTTTTTCTGTAGAAACCTTCTTTAGTGTTCCTAAATACTTAAGGAATCAATGAGGTTGATGCTTTGTATATTGAAGTTACTTGGTGTATAGCTAATGTTTGAGCTGCTTAAAGAATTTTGCTGAGAAACTGATCTACCATTAACAAATAGTCTTCTGCAAAGCACAGCCTTCTGGAATCTAAAAGGAGCCTCTGACTAATGAAACTGCATATCCTGTACGTAGCATCTCTAAAAGATTTTTGGCTTCTTATGATGCATATGATTATTTATTTATTTTTAATTTTAAAGTAGAGTGTGTTGTTTCACTTGGCAAGAAGCCTAATTTTTCAGCTATTTTCAAACATCCACAGAAAATGTGAATCTGCTTTCCATTTTCAATGCATGACCAACTGTATGGGACTCACTAATATTTATATGTCTACATGGAATAAAATGTTGATTTTGTGTTTACTCATTCAGTGATAAATGATACTGTGTGCATATCATACCTATATATATTCATTCTGTCTGGCATCCAGTGTAAAATTAGGTCAGCTTTCTATAGGACTTTTTCTTCAATGGCATATCATGTATCATAAACTTTCATGTCATATCTTAGCAGAAGTTCTATTTTAAAAATCATTTAGAACTTGCATTTGCTGTTGGTTTAGATTTAGATCAAGATCAAGGCAGCTGTATGCCAATGGCAGGGCAGGGAACAGAAAAAACTGTTAAAAATTAATCCATCTGTGTGAACTACTAAGTGAGTATCTTTTCTTCTCAGTGTACTTAACATCGTTGCTGTCTGGCTATATAATTTATTCAAAGAAACCAGCAATGCATAAAGATAACACTGTTTGCTTGAAAATTGTACACAATCTTCCCTTGCCAGTAATTTTTCTGATACCTGAATGTCTCTAAGCAGGGAAGAGTAGTTGAATGACCAGGTGAAAGGCAGATGCAGAATGGGTTGGTTTGGTTAGTTGTTTTTTGGAGGGGGTTGTGTTGGGGTTTGGGTTTTTTTTTAAATACTCCTCTCTGCACAAAACAAAGTGTGTTGCCCCCTGATGGTTAAGGACTGCCTTAGCTGCCTGAGATTACAGAGTTTTAAAATTTCCTTTCTCCCTTTGATGTTCCTCCTTACAGCTCCTAGTCCAAGAACATTTTTCTTTGAGTACACAATAGGGAGAATGTTGTAATCACATATCTCAGTATTTTGGTTCTTTTAGAAAAGATTAAAGCTAGCCTTTTAGGTTAGGATTAAATACAATAGCATTTCTGGCTATGCTAGGAACCTTTTCTTGCCATGTGACTCTAGTCCTCTGTTCTCTTTTGAAGTTGTCAGTTCTTTGACTAGCTCTGTGGAAGGCTGGTCCCAAGCTTCCTTCAGGAACTGTCCCAGCTCCCAAAGAGCTGGCAGGTTTTTCCAGCAGAATTCAATGCTTTATGTTTTAATTTAATTAGTTCTCTTACAAATGTCTCTAGCAGGAGGAGGAAATGTATGCCAATGGAATATTCATTAACCATTTTGACTGTAATGCCATGAATTTAAACTAAAAAGGTTGTGCTTCAAGCTTGTTTATCATCTAAATTTGAGAGCTCTTTTTTCCCAGATCCTTAGCATCTCTGACTTCCAGTGGATTTCGAGTATCTATTGAACATATGTAACATTGCATACGTTGGGCTTCCAGATCGTACAAGTGTGCCTTGCTTATGCAGATTTTACTGCAGGACCTTATGCAGAGACACATTTAGAATTAGAATCTTCAAACTGTATTGTTTTGGTTCTTTCTCATCTGGCTGGAAACAGCATCCAGAGTTGTGTCCATAGACAGAAGGCAGCTTGGGTGGATGTGTTAACATTTGCTTTACAGTGTAGCTAACAAATGGAAAATAGTGTGGAGTTTCAAACCCTTTATTGCTGTTGCAGGAGTGTTTGTCCAACCGTTTGTTTTTCAGGAATCTGCTGTTCTCTTCTATGGTTTTGCCTTTATTGGAATGATAATATTTTTTTTCCTGTTGATTCAAACATGTCCTTGGACATACTACATATACTGCCTCTTGCCAGTGCCACTGTGGTATGCAGTTGTGACAGAGTAAGTAAAGAATACCTTCTATGCAGAATGTTTCATAAAATCAGTTCTGTGCTTCCATTTGGTTGACAGTCAGACATAGCATGTATGTTCAGGGGGGAAGTTAGATATTTTTTCTTTTAATTTCTGGAAATGCTTCCTGAGACATTCCAAATGACTCTGGTTGATAGTTCACTTGACACAGAGCAGCCTGACTGATACAGCTGTCTCTTCTGGAAGATATCTTGCCCATTAACAAAAATAATGTCTTTCCAAGACTACATTTTTTTTTTAGTACTCTTCTAGATATCAAAAGAGTGCAGAAATCTGGGCAAATACCTGTAGCAGCTGAATTCTTTTGTAAAATGGCATAGGTTGTTTCTTTTCCTTGGTAGTTTTCAAATAGCTTGATCTTGCCAAGTGGCAAGTACGCTGAACTCCAACTGCTTGTGGAGAACACGTGCTAGTGAGGTTGAGGATTGTGCACTGCTATTGAAACAGAGTTGTCTTGGGTCTCCTTTTACTCCAGATCCAAAACTACTTGTTACCTTCTAATTTCTGTTACTTACCTAATCTCCTCGCAATTGTAGATGCCAACTCTGTATTATTCAGAGAAAATGAGGCCAGTGGCAGTTAGACAATGAACTGCCTCATAAAATACTGGGAAAGCTAACTGGAGATTTTTTCTCTCTAAAGCTTCTGAATGTTTCATCAATTATGACAAGCATAAGTACAGCACAACCAAAAATGTTCATAAACTCAGAGTGATTTGGATAAAGAATAGTCTGAAGCTTGTCCAAATATTGGTGAAAATGTGCCAGAAATGGGAGAGGGGGAAAGAGCTGAAGGGTTTTATTGTAGATTTTATATCAAGTAAAAAACTGGGTAGAAAGGAGACTCAGGCCATCACCCACTCTTTCTAAACAGCAGGCATATTGAGCAGTACCTGAAACATTTCATGTGCTCTCCCCACCTTTCAAAGGTAAAATGCTGTATTACTTCTGTTTTTTAAAACTAATGACTGTATTGTGCCATCTGTTTGAACAGACTTCCAGTTATTCAAGACCTTGCTGCACATCTCTTGTCACTTCCTGTTGGTCAGTCTGTAGGACTCCTCTTGGTTTGTATACTTGGAATTGAAATACTAGTAAGTATTTTATCCGTGCGTACCAACGAGCTATCTCATTGCCAGCATTCTGCCTGGGGAATTGTAACTTTTATTCACGTGCTTATTTTTCAGTCTTTTGCTGGATTTTTTTTTATTTTTTTTAAATTAGGTCTTCAGCTTTTTCTACCGCTCTGTGCTGACTGTTGGTCTGCTTGTCTTTGCCAGTTGGCCAGTGATCGCCCAGCTCTGGGTTCCAGCAAAGGTACTGGATTGCTCTGCTTAACAGGAGCGTTTTAAATGGCTAACACCTATTGCATGGTAGGGTGTTGGGACTGGCCTCTTTGGAATGGTGCTCTAGATTCGTGTGCAGTTATGCCTTTATTCTTATCTCTAGGACAAGCAGCATGTAGCAAGGCAAGGGAGTCTAATAAATGTGGATAGATCTCATGCTAGATAAGTAATAAGACTGCTAAATAATAAGATTGCTTAAGAATTTCCAGGTAGCTCTGAGTTAGCCATCAATGTTCTGTTAATGCTAACTAAAAAAAGCTTGACTCAAAATAACATGAAATACACAATTTATAGAATTATCACAGAGACAAAAGCATTGACAGGCATGGTTGATGAAAGTGCCACCACGTAAGTAATATGATCATTTATTGTAAAAATAAATTAAAAAATTGTAACTGAAAAATGCTTGTGAATTCATTATTGGCTGCAATCAGCTGGCACACATCATTCCTCTGAGGCAAATTTCTGTACTTTTTCCCCAGGGGGAAAAAAAAATAAAAAATGACCTTTGTAGATATGGGTGTGAAGTGGCACAACCTTTAATATAAGAGGCATTTCTTCCCCTAGTTCATTCTAACATCTCTCATTTCACAGGCTATCTAAAATGTAGAGTTCTGGGCTAACATTACCATTTTAATTAAAAATGAATTGGAGTCAAATTGCTAAGTCTTGCTTTGTAAGAACTGTCAAGGTGTAGGCTTGCATTTGTTTATTTACATTTTTTTACTGTATTTGAGTAATTAACTAACTGGTGTTAAAGCTGGGTATACACAGATGTTTTGTAGTACTGAAAATTTCAGTAAATTGAGTCTAACTTGAGCTTAAAAGCTCTAAGTTCTTAACATCTTTATTTAGAGTAAAATGCTTGGGATTGTTGTGGGGTTTTTTCCTCCTATCAAATAATTTAGGCAACTACTTAGATGATTATGGTGATTAAATCAAATGGCATTCAGATTTGAAAATTGAAAGATGTTACCATATTGCTGGCAAATCAGTGATCTTACAATGAGCTTGCTTTTAGTCCTTTCTCCCATAGGGTTGCTTATTATCTTCCTGACAACTGCAGTGTGTATGAAGGCCACACTTGGAGAAAGTGCTTTTAAATATATGCTTAGCTTTACTTCATAGTGTCTTGGATAGGATTTTGACAGCTGTGTAAATTAGTCTTTTCTCTGTAACGCTGGAATGCTTCAATACCAATGTCCCTGTTCCCTTTTTTCCAGTAATTTTACTCTTGGTAGGTGCAGGATTTTTTTTACCTGTGGGAAATGCTAGTAGCCATTAGTAGTTTGCTGAAGTATTTTTGTTCTGATTAGAAAATATCTGTCCACGTGACCTCCAAAACAATCCCATTTGTTTTTCTTCTTTTAGACAACAGCACTGATCTGGACTCTCCTGTGTATGCTCCTGGCAATATTTCCCTTAATGCCTGTTGTAGGAAGAGAACCAAACATTCCTCTGGTGTAAGAATCTTACGTTGTTCTTTAAACTTTTTATTTCCCTCTTTGATATTCAAAATTTAGGCTGACTTTTGATATATGTGAGGAGCTGTACTATTGAAAGCTGAATGAGACAGGTATTGAAATTGATAATTTAAATTACATGATTTTAGAGACCTCCGTTATTCCCTAATGTGAATGAGAATAGGCTTTTAATTTTTCTGCCACATCCACTTGCTCTTTGTATTATTCTGTAATTTCCTTCTGAGGGAAACAATTCTCAATTTAAAAAATTGCCAGTTTTGCATGAAAATAAAGGTCATCATTAAAGGAGGAGCTTCACTGGGGTGCTAACATGGTAAATAGCACTGACATATGTAAATAGATATTCAAAAGCAGTTTACTTTGACAGCATCTTTCTGAATTCCTCTATCTCATTTTGAATAATCTATCTTTGAATAGCACTCTGTACCTAATGAGAAATTCCAGGAAGTAGAACAAGTAGGATAGGCAGAGCTCTCTTCTTCCCCTGTGTCTCCTTTGTCTCTTCTCTTTCCACTTTTGCTTCTTTGTTCTCTGTTTTCCTTTCTGGTGTTGCTTCTCTGAATATCTATCTTGTTGATCTGCATTTTTTTTTCTAGTACATCTTTGTCCATCTCCCCTTGTGAGCTACTTTTTCATTGTCCAAGCAGTCTCTCAGATTTGGATGCAATCCAAGAGGCTGGCCCAAAGGTGTTAGGCCTGTGCTGTTATTGTAGTTACTGCAGAGTGAGACGTGCCCTAGACTGCAATGATGACTTGTGCTCTCTGTACCTAACCCTTAGTGAAATATGAGGTTTGAGCAGTAATGCACAATTGCAGGTAGAATTATGAGCCCAGATGTTTCCAAAATTATTGACGTTCTGCCTCAATATTTTCACTGTGATTTAAATCTATCTATAGAAAACTCTTCTTAGTCTTGATACTTGGGCACATTAGAAATATCCAGGACAGATTTGCTTTGGCTGTGTTACAACCTCTCAGCTGTATATACATGTGTATGTATTTCTGGTCCAAAGTGAGGGTTTTTTATTCTTGAGAACATTTGAGCACAGCTTAGAAATGAAACTGGAATTCAATTACCTTCAGATCTTCCTCCTGACATTTCTTTGCATTCACCGTACTCGGGCTGTACTACATCTTACGTTTTTCTTCTAATGAAACATTATACCTGTGAAATAGTTTACACCTGTCTGAATCATGCCAAGGGAGTTCTGAAACTGAAAAGGCTTGAAGCAACAATTAAAAATAAATGTATATGTGACACTTCAGGATATTGAAGATAAGGAGATGCCGGGAGAGAAGAAACAGGAGGGAGAAATTAAGAGTGCCAGTGAGAAAAAGGTGCATTTATTAAATCTGTTCTTGGGCAGTGGCACTACGTGTCAGGTCAGGGCTTCTGCAGTACACGAATGAAACTTGTGTGGTATGAACAGGGAGGTCCTGACTCAGTCATAAAAAGGAAGCATACAGGAGGTGAAAGGCTAACATGACCCAGAAGGAATGTAGAGATGCTGCCTGATTATGCAGGATATGTTGGGAAAGCCAGAGCTCTCCTGGAGTTGGATCTGGTGTGGCATGTGAAGTGCAAAACGATGCCATGCAGCAGCAGACAAAAGACTAGGGAAAATGTGACCCTGCTACTGACTGGGCTGGGGACCTGATGATAGAGGACGTGAAAGAAATCTGAGGTCTCCTTTTGCCTCCATCTTTACTAGTAAGACTGGCCATCAAGGCTCCACAGCCATCAGGCTGCTGAGATGTGTAGGAGAGTCTGGTGAAGCAGATGGAGATGCTGCCCTTAAAAGGGACCTCAACAGCTGGAGAAATGGGCAGACAGGAAGCTCATGAAGTTCAAAAAAGGGAAGTGCAAAGTTCTGCACCTGAACAGAAGTAGCTTAAATGCACCAGGACAGGCTGGAACCAAATGGTTTGGCAACAAGCCAGCAATGTGCTGCTTGCAGGAAAGGCCTTGGCATCACCAGGATGAGGATAAGCAAGGTGATTATTCATCTCTACTGAGCCTTGATGAGATGCATCTGAAAGTGCTATGTCCAGTTCTGGACTCTCTGGAAAGAGAGATGTGGACATACTGGACCAGGTCTGGATAATGACCAGTAAGATGAGTAAAAGATTAGAGCATCTGTCCCAGGAGAGTGACCAAGAGCTGAGACTGCTTATCCTGGAGGAGAGATTGAGGGAGCTAGAGCTGGCTACTCTGAAGAAGAGAAGACTCAGGAGGATTTTACCAATGTGTATATAAATGCCTCTCTGGGGGACAAGCGTAAAGATGACAGATTCTTCTCAGTGTCCAGTGAAGAGACAAGAAATGAGCAAAAATTCAGATACAGTAAATTCCATTTAAACATAGGAAAAAAAGGGTTTTTTTTACATGGAGGGAGATCAAACACTGGAACGGGTTCTGCAAAGAAGTTGTCTCCATCAGTGGAAGTATTCAACATCCAGCTAGACATGACCCTGAGCAGCTTGCTGCAGTTGTCACTGCTTTGGGTAGGGACTTGCACTACACTGATCTCCAGAGATACCTTCCAACATCTATTCTGTGAGTGAGTAGCCTGGTACTGTGTTCCTGTAATGCTTAGGTCATTACTTGAAGATGGCTATTGAGATACACCTATGCAGGCTAATTTTATGGAATATAATGTGTTTGTACACTTTTGTGTTATGCCTGAGAAAATATGAGTGAAGCAGCCATGAATG
Source organism: Actenoides lindsayi (assembly GCA_025331215.1). NCBI lineage: Eukaryota > Metazoa > Chordata > Aves > Coraciiformes > Alcedinidae > Actenoides > Actenoides lindsayi. Next base: position 65,051 of record WTSP01012071.1, read on the forward strand.
GACATTTGTCAGTAGTCTCTCAGTGGAGATGCCAAGGGCAAGTGATGACAACATGTTTGAATGCTTCTATATCAAGGTTGTAGCGTGACAGAGAAACACATGCAAAAACTTCTGCTTTTACAGTTCCTCTGCTTGCTTGATGTCTGAGGGGAGACAGTCAGAGGTTATCTTGGTATTGATCTTTCGGTGAATGATGTCTGTTACTTTGGAAGGGTCATATTTGGCAGATTTAGTCAATGATGCCTAGCAGTATTTTTTTCTGGTATTTATGTGACGAGTGACAATCTTCCTGTGAGTCTTGCTGTTGCATTTGCATAAAGCTATGAATTTAATAGTAATGGTGCTAAAATTACCCTGTTAGATGACAAACCTTGAAACCACTACATTTAGGTCACTGATCACTGTTTTGTTCTAAATATTATTTGGAGGTACACAAAAGTAACTAAAAAGAATGGATGACAGATCAGATGTGTCCAAAATGGAGGTGTTTGGGTTTTTTTAGCCACTGCCATTGAAAAAGCATAGCTGTATTTGCAGCTGGGAAATTTGTACAAAAACAAAGCAAAACAAACCAAACAACCCACAAACACCACCACCCTTTGCCACCACAAAAAAAAAAAAGGAAAAAAACCCCACCAAACCCAAAAAACAACTGACCACTAAAAAAAACAAACAAAAAAAGCAACACTAAACCATGCATGATTCTGGATTGGATTTTGTTTTTTCTAAAGCTTGATGTATTAAGACTTGATACTGTAATGAATTATTTGATGTTATTGAAGAACACTTCTAAGAAGATTTGCTGAACCTTTTGATGATATGTCCTGGGAATTCGTTTTGTTCTTCTGTTTGTTTTTACAGAATAGCAACTGGTTTGCTGACCCTCTTGATCTCTTGCTTCTCACTGGCATCTGTTTGTAAAAGTGAAAAGAAGACCGGAAATAATGAAGATCTGAAAGTACACTTTTCTCAGGTCAGTTGCTACTTTTCAGTAATTCTGAATGTTAGAAGGGTTTTATGTGCAGATTTTTACATATTTTTTAAGAATGGATTCCTAACAAGGCCACAGTTTTCAAGAAGAAAATTATTATTCCAGAGAGTTTTCCCCTTGACTATTTCAAGAGGACCATGTTCTCATGGTAATACACTTTTAAATATCATAATGCTGTTCCCAGAAGCTCGTCCTGTGCATATTTGTGTTGTGAGAGTTTGTCCTGACTTCAGTCTGTGTATGTAACTTCCAGTGACCTTTGCAGGAATTGCACATGCACAAAAAGTACAGGCTTGCTAGTGCAGGGGGTTCTTTCTAGCTTCTGTCTGTTGAATGACAACGTGAGACTGAGACTGATACTGAGCTGCTTATCTGTTGGTTAAATCTTTCAGATGAGAGATCATTTTATTTCTTTTTCTTTACATCTTCCCAAAATAGGTAGATCTTTTCATAGTAGGTGCTAATTAAGTTCTAGAGAGCCTTTAACTTTCTAACATCTTGCATGTCTGCTGTCCTTTTATTTAAAAAAAACCCAAAACAACAAAACCAAAACCCCACAACTGATTACAAGATGATGGGTTTATTTTAGGAACAGCTTTGTTGGTTATGACTTAGGTGGTGGAGTTTCTCACTGAGCTAAGCAATGCATTCATTATATCAGTGATTTAGTTATGGAGCTCAAATTGGTTAAAAGGAGGAGGGGAAAAGAATAATGAATGCTTAAAATGCCTTTGCCTGAGTGCACACGTATAATGTGCTGGTGGTTTCTCTTAACTTTCCCAGCTTAGCTGTGGAAAAGAGGTATCAGTTCCTTTCCTAAGCATTTAAGGGCAGAGCTTGCAGTATATACTAAAATCCAGTCATCAGTGGATTTCTTACTGCAGTGTCTGTAAACAAATTGTACTGGATAGAGGAGAGAGCAGCTGGGTAGGTATCTGGCAGCTGGACAACGACAATTTACCACACAACTGCTGCAGCATCTCATTCAGTGTAACTTTGTGGAGAAGCTCACAGATGATGATGATGATGAAATAGTCAAAAAGTAATACCAGATTGTTCTTGACCCAGCTTTAGAGAACCAGGAAGTTCACTTGAAGAGCCCTGATATACTTAGATGAAAATGTTTTGCCTGCTTGTTTAGGGACTGACGTCTTCATTACTCAGGTGGTGTTCTCCTCATTCCTTGTAGTGACAGGGGGAGATGCTAAAGGAAAAAGGAAAACCCATGGGATTAAGGCATGGTTTAAGGGTTGGTGCCACCAATGGAACCTTGGTTTCTGTAACCATGGAAAGATTTTCATGGGACTGGGTCTCTTGGAGACAGATGGGGTTCATCTGTCCAACAAAGGAAAAAGAATCCATGCAAGTGAGTTGGCCGAGCTCATTGACGAGGCTTTAAACTACTTTTGAAGGGGGAGGGGGCTGTTACTGCCATTGCCAGTGAGAACCCTGGGTGTAGTAACCCAGCACTGGTGGGGCAGTATAGAGGTGTCTTGGATGGCCAGAGGGTCCACCACTCAAGGTTGAAAACTATGTATTTGACTCCCTTCCTGAAACGTTTATCTACCAATGCTTGCAGCATGGGCAATAAACAGGAGGAGCTGGAGGCCATTGTGCAGCAGGACTACTATGATATATCTGCCATTACAGAAACCTGGTGGGATGGCTTGCACCAATGGAGTGCTGGCATCAAGGGCTAACAACTTTGCAGAAGGGACAGACAAGGAAGAAGAGGTGGTGGAGTGGCCCTCTGTATTAGGGAGGTATATGAATGCCTGCAAATTAATGTGGGTAATGACAGCATCGAGTCTCTGTGGGTAAGAATCAGAAGGAAGGCCAAGAGGGCTGATATTGTAGTGGGAGTCTCTTACAGACCACCCAATCAGGATAAGGACACAGAGGAAAAGTTTTGTAAGCAGTTAGGAGAGATTTCAAGGTCGCTACCCCTTGTTCTCATGGGGAACTTCAACCTCCTGGATGTCTGCTGGAAGTACAACACAGCAGAGAGAGAACAGGCCAGGAGGTTCCTGGAATGTGTGGGAGATAACTTCTTGGTGTAGTTGGTAAGGGAGCCAACCAAGGAAGGTGCCCTCCTTGATCTACTGCTCATGAACAGAGAAGGGCTTGTTGGAGAAGTCACTGTTGAAGGTCGACTGGGGAATAGCGATCATGAAATAAGAGTTTTCAATTCATGGGGGAGTTTGGAGGGGAGTCAGTGAAACCAACACCTTGGACTTTCAGAGGGCTGACTTTGGTCTGTTCAGGATGCTGGTTCAGAGAGTCCCTTGGGAAGCAGTCCTCAAAACCAAAGGGGCCC